>JABMBR010005440.1:0-133623 GCA_018881525.1 Meteorus sp. PSUC_FEM 10030008
TTCTTCAAAATTCCATTCTTGTTTCAAACTATCCAATTTTCTCTATTCAAAAATTATTCTTCTCTTCAGCGAAGCACTCAATTGTTTTCAATCAAAATGAACATTTATTTCGCTCAAGAATTTCTTTCTCTTGGATTTCTTTTCTTTAATTAGGTTTCTAATTATTGATGCCATTGAATATCTGTGCACTCCTTTCATAAGATCATGCATCACGTCAAACGTCGAGTTGAATCAAGTTTTTAACGTTATCGATCGAAGATATCTATTATTTTAAGCCAAGAAACAATTATTCAAGACAAGAAATTCTTGAAGTGAGACAACGGGTTCTCTACAAAAATAATCTCTTGGATCAAGAGTATTGCTCTTAAATCAAAATGGTTTTTTTATCAGTGTAATAATCCATTTATTTCAACTCCTGTATGCATCACACGTATCATCCTTCAATCAAATCATCCATTCTAATGAATTGCATATTTATTGAACTACGGGTTATAGAATAATTCAATTGATAATCGAAGCTTCTGTCGTGTATCAGTATAAAACAATTCTGACTGATGTCCATGCCGATTTTAATCGAGTTATAGAACGAGCGAACATGTGAGCGAAATTCTGAAAGTCGATCAACCAAATTAATCGAAATGTAGTTATGGATGGCCATCGATTGACAATCTTGTGTATGAATAGCCTCACATCATTTAAATAGATTGAGCGAATGCACATAATGAACTTTGTGACACAGAGTAGGACCAAGCTATAGTTATACAAAGCATCTTTGAGCATACGTATATGCCTAGTCTCAATATTCGACTCGTGTGGTGCACTTCCAATGGCGTTTCTCGGCCGACGTGGTCGCCATGCATTTCAAGTAACTCGCGATCACCAAAAGTAAACCACCTACTCATGTGTCCTCTTCTTCTCTCTCTTACTCCTTGCGTCAGTTTCGCTCTTTTCCTCTCTTCATCCCTCTTTGCTAGTCCCACCTCCTTCCTTTCTGTGTAGTCTCTTGTTAGGAAGGCGAATCTCGAATAATAATCAGCGTTAAATGTGGACGTGCGTAATTGGTCTGCTCATATAGATGCATGAATTCCATTCGTCTGAACTTCCTTGTCCATTAACACCTTCTAGAAGCACAAGTAGAAATAAGTTAACAAAAATTTTTCATATCATTTTGATGATCGATTTTCTTGCTGTACTCACAAGGAATTTTATGATGGAGATTCAAATTGCGAACATGTCATTTGATATTTTCAGGAGTTCAAATGAATATTGAAATTCGATCCATATTTTACCTTCACAGACGACGAAATTATTATGGGACAATTCCTGTCATCCAATGGCGGTGATATAATGAAACACCCTATATCATGGACAGAATTAATCAGAAGTTGAATAATTATGAATCAAGACTGTCATTTCTTAAAACAAACTTGTAGAGTTCGTCGAGTACTTTTAGAGATCCTGTTTAATAAAATATTGGGAGTATTTTAGTTATACGCAGTGCATTGACTTATAAATGGAAAAAACACTTAAGAAAATCAGATATGAATCGTCTTGGTGAAAAAGTGATATGAAAGACCAGAAATTCGCGGTAAAATGCACCAGCATAGTTGATGAAATGGAAACTATTCTAGCGTGATTACGTATGAACCAAATTTATTTTTCATCACCTAAATGATTTCAGATGAATTGCGTTCGAGGAAATCCATGACCCGTCTTATTTTCCTTATAGAGAAGAAACATTGAAACCTGAAACAATGAAACTGTGCATTTAACATTGATTTTTTCCAATCGTCACTTACAATATCACGAGTTGCTCAATTCCCCAGATGGATTCGCATATTGAGTGTGCATTAATGAGTATCTATAAATACATGAAAATATTCCCATCGGCTGTTACGATTTCAAATATTTTCACATATTCGAAACTGTCATCAACATTCACATGAATATATGAGAACGGCATCACACTGTATTTGTCTACTCTCATGATATATCACAGCACATCAATATTTTTGAAGAGTACGTACGAGGGATTCATTTCCAAGAGTCATAAACGTCAGTGTGTGGAAACAGAATTGCATGTGAACATGAGTGATTCAATGCTGACTATATAATAGACAAATAAAAATCATTGATCCACTGGCGTTCAATTGAACGCAACATTTATATCAAAGATTTACTCAATTAATGACCGTCAATGTGATGAGCAACAGAAAATGTGAGAGGTAGATAATTTGGATGAAAGACTGAGTGGGCTTCCTGTTGTATACAAGTCTTCTATGCATATCAATTCCAATGTGAGGATTGTTATCAATAAAAATCTGACATCAATACCGAGCATGTGATATCTACAAGAAATTTGCAACGATCAGATTAATATACTTCAGCTGATAAATCTGTATTTTTCCCAATAACTTCATTTTTACAATTCATGTGGCGAAAATATTGAGACATATATTCAATTATTCGGAACGCACAGTCTGGACATGTATCAACAGCATAGTTCGATCAACAGCTACTTCTATTGTTTGACCTATTTTCAGCGGAGAAGATTTGAATTCATGTTAACAGCCAAGTGTCAATACCGCGAAACTGGATAATTCTGCGCACTTGATCAAAATTTGTTTGTAGCAACTGAACGCCATCTTTCAGATATGCTGGTGATCACTGGCAGCGTGTATGATCACACCACAGTAACTATTGTCCTCAATATTATTAGAGGTGGAACGTTGACTCGATGCATCGACAGAGAAATTCAAATATTCCCCTCAATGGCGTGAATTTTATTCGAGTGTCGAACAGACAAAACGAAAAGACATGCGATCGATTCATCAAGTCCATACAAAAGCATACGGACTTACTTCATATCGTTCATAAACAAAACACACTCCGTAATTCAGTGCAAACAATCGATTCAATCTAATAATGTTAATGAAACAAACGAGATATCGATCCACCATTATCGGAATAAACAATGAGCTGATTGGAAAAGAACGCGATTTCTTGTGAGTAGGATGTTTTTAGTATCACTGGGGTATGTCCATAGAACCCAGTCCATTTGAAGAAAGTGAAATTGAGAATTGATTTAGTATACTTTTTTCCAGTGTATTAACTTGAAATCGGTTGAGCCGTACTCCAGGATAGATCATAGCAAGAGCTGATATAGCAAAAGTGAGTTAGGTCTGAAGTTGGTCAACTTCTATCCACAGAGGACCAGTTTGGAAATGTACAATTCACGAGCCGGCGATTCCAATATAAATAAACATCAAAATGTCTACGAATACCATTGTTCAGGTGAGAGATTGTTTTCTACTAAAGCATTTTGTTTATACGTGTCATCTGGCTATGATGCCCTGGGCCATTGCCTGTATGAGTACAGTTTCATTCGCGGTGCATTGACTGCTTACATGTTTACATGCGATACGATTCCAATCGGTCATGCACGCACCAAATCGATATTGTGGTAGCACGAATTAGTTGGGAAAGACTAATGACGTTCATTTATTCATTAATTTTCTGACCTCAATTATCTCGTACTCAGAATGTGTGAGGGATGGACTTGAAAGAGTAAAGTGTAAGCAAAATAATATGAAATTCGTCCAGTTTCATGATCATTTATTGTAATTCACTCAACACAACGTATCAACTTCCCTCAATATTATTCATTAACCCTTCAGCACCCAGGCTATGAGTATTTTACTCATGCAACAACATTCAACTTATAGGATGTCGCTGTAGTGCAAGAGAGAAACTGAAAATAACCTGGGTGTTGAAGGGTTAACAAATGACAATCTTCTATTCTTCCCAAAATTATCTAGAGGCTTGAGGAATATTAGCTACGATCATCACATCTCATTTGTTGGGACGTCATTCACATTGGCTTTGTGCGTGGATATGAATTATCATCTAATTGGTCAAAATGAACCAGCTACGACACCCTTAGCCGAGATTATCAGTTGTCTAAGATGTTCATGATTGATATATGTTCACATGTCCATGCAAATATGATAGAGAATGCATAGTGCGATGGGGTATTTGACTGAAATTCCGACTATGCGTTCAGTGAGAATAAGAAAACTCGGTCAATAACGACGTTGCGCTCTTTGTGAACTGACTTATGGGACATTGGTAAGATAGGCGTCGCGTCGTTCAATACTCAGCAGGGTAAAGACGGCTATACAGTTAGAAGTTGCAATTTTTTCATTTGTAGACTATTTTCATGTGCTTGTAAATTATTCCAGAAGCTTCCATCATATAACTTTTCACTGAAGGGTTTTATAGTTCATAAATAAAAAATGAATTGTTTCCAAGCATGTAGCAAACTGATACTAATGAAATGTCTCTTGACGGTATACCACAGTGAATAGTTTTGGAAGAGTAGCGGAATCAATTTTATCGAACGTCACATCATAATTGGTTCATCAAATTTTTTTTTCCATTTCGTCGTAAACATGTACTCATCTCGCAGCTGCTGTCATCGACTTATTCGATATCGAAATTTAAGGGCCACTTCTGCGGAGTTATGAATAAATCTTCAGAACCATTCCTTATAAATGTAAATCTCATTGATATGAACGCAATATCAATTGTTATTGAACAGCACATAATAAATACAAGTTAATCAACATTATGAAAGTAACTAATCCATTCTCATTGGGGTGGTTGTTATTTCATTAGAAAGTTTTGAATTGTTGAGATCTGAAATATCCAATTAAATCCCTGAATTTCTCCAAATGATTCTCGAAGAAATGGTTCCAATAGATTCGTCAGGAATGTATTTTCGCTTGACCATAATGCAGACGTAGGTTTAAGGTTATCTTCTCAAGTTCCACTAATCACGAAATCGAATGTAGATCTGTTGGAAAAAATTTCTAACATACACAGGAGTGATATGAGGTGTCATATGTTCAAGTGGTCATATCTACTCATAAGTTAGACAAGAATGCTGCGTCCCCAGTTCTTTTCTTACAGTCAGGATCGAATAAGTCGTTCAATGAGGTCCTACCTAAATGATAATCCCTTCAATTGGAACATTTCAACATGACTAGATGTTTGCAGTAATGTATACAAGAAATTGGGACATTGCAAGTAGGCACAGGCGTCGTTCATTGGATTCTAATTGTGTCTACTCGAAATGGATTGAAGTTGAGGAGAATACTCACAGATTGACGGCAACCCAGAGAATATTCATAGCAAAAATAGAACGAGTGTTCAGCAAATGATCTAAGGAATGATCATCCATTGTGGTGACATTTATCAACGCATTGTTTTTTCTTTTGCGCTCTCAAACGTCAGTACACAGAGACAGTTTGGTCTAGTCCAACACTTTGCACCTGCGAGACTCAAGTACGTCGGTGCATGATGCAAATTGTTCGATGGGTTCACACAGTAATGTTCAATGAATAGGTTGGGAATCAAAGATTCTCAAAAGATTCACCCAATTGTGATTAATGGTTGAAGATTTTCGGTACGATTTCACACGACAATGTGAGTTTGTAAATGTGAAATAATTACGTAGGATACTACACAACAAATTGGATTGATAAGAATTCTGAGATAATTCGTAGAATGAATAGATACCGCCATGAGCTGTTAAAGTAATGAAATTAGTCATCAGACAAAAAATAATTTCTGAAAAAGGTCGACACGGCGGAGATCTTTTGCTTCAAGGATGGAGAAAACTAATTCAAATCAGGTATGAAGAGATATGCAAATTTCGAATATCTCCCTGGAAATATGAAATAATTACGAGATGAAGTAAGAGAGAAAAGAGATATGAAAAGCGATTGCAATATACATATACATATGTATATTCGTGTTTAATGCGAAAGCAGGGTAGGTGGAGAAATGAGAAGAAAACAGCAAGCACCAAAGAGCCTGCCGGCAATTATTTCGCATAGTTGAAAGCGCATAAATAACGGGCGATCTCTGAGCGTTATTAGCATTTAACGCGAGATCTCATTTCGACGATTTCCATCGTGAGAGATGAGGCCGATGTTGAGTGGAGGAAGGTGCAGTAAACGTATTACGTTGAAAGCAGTAACACCAGCAGAAGACGAAGGATCTCAAAAAAGGATAGAAGAAGTGATGTGGAATTGGTAGAAAAACGAAGTCTAAAAAGGAACGCGACAAGAGCAATAGAGCAGGGGGGCAACAGCGGGGCTCAGTAGAATGAGCGCGGTAAAGAGGTGGTGGGAGAACGGTGCATGCGCTCTAACACGATTTCCTCGTTTGCTTCGCACAGATGGCGCATACAATTCGTATATCGTTATATGGTTATAACTCTTTCGGATTTAACGGAGTTTCAGTCATCAGTTATTCTCATTATAATTTCAATCATTTTTATGTTTTTTTGTATTGCAATCTCAATGCATATGGATAATTGAAGTAGTTATAAATATTTTCAAGATGATGATGAGGTGAATTCAAATCCACATGAGAGAGAAGTTGGTACGCTGCTCACTTCACTAGATCGAGCCATATACCAAGCGAATCAGGGGATCGGGTGAGAACGAAACAGTAGAAGAAGGAGGAGAGAGAGAGAGAAAGTAAGAAACATCGCGTCTCGAACATGGCTTCGTGCGGCTCCGACAATCTTCGTCTATTGCTAGTGGGGAACACTACAGTAACGTGGAAAGGGCGCGCAGATTGAGCTCTGGCCCGTGCGGCACGCGAGAGAGAGGGAGATGCTGTAGGGGTGGTCGACTCCCGCGTGTCGTTGACAGCAGCGGTGGTCAAGTCGTGTGAGCCAACTGAGCGTCGACAAGCGCGCCAGTGCAGGCCGGTCTTTCGCTAGTATTACATCGTGATGTGTGATTTGTGTGTAAAGTAAGGATTTACGTTAATTTTTTTTTGTTAACAGTTTGTGTGACAGAGTCATTAATTTTCTATACGTAAGAGTGACAGTAAATTTGTGCAGGGTTCAAGAAACGGATACGGCAGATGATTTTATGGTCGATGTAATCACGCGTGAGTGACATATCGTGATATCGTGTTATCGTTTTAGTGTTTAGTTGAAAGAGGCAGAAGTTTTCTTTGTTTTTTTTTTTTTTTTGGTCCGGCGTGGTGTAGGAAACGCAAGTTTTAATACAAAAATTCTTCCTGCTTGAAGGTTGGTGCTTCTCGATATTCCTATTATCCCCATTTTCTGATCACTTTCATTTGCGTCAACCTGTTGTGAAACAAAAGTAATTTGTAGACAATATAGGTTATCGTTATCATTGCAATTAGTCATGCAATGTAAAATATGTATTCTACGTAGCGATATCAATTTGTCACATTATCTTTGGTGTGTGCTTTTTTCCCTTCCATGTAAAAAAAAGGGGGGGGGGGAAAGAAGAACGTGTTCACGAGTTGGCTGCTTGTCGAGAAGAGAAAAAAATGGGGATCGCGTGTCCTTGCCCCAAGGAGGTGGGCTGGCCTTATCGATTCATTTATTATTTTCTCAAACTCACGAGTCATTTTAATTGAGAGGGTATTTACTTTTAGAAATACCGGGTATGCATAATTACTTCACCCCTTTGCTTTTCATATTAAACAGAATCTCAATTTTGAATGAAAATTGTCATATGATGAATATAAAATTGTTCTTGCATTCTTCATAACAAAGATATTTTAGATGAAAATTATGAATCACCAACTCGTCTAAGGGAACACGAGCGAAGAGTGAACAACATAAAGTGATTTCCACATTTCTATCGGTCAAGTGAAAATGACTGACCTACATCAAGATTTTATTGTTTTAGCAGTTTTCGAGATGTCATGAGTGGAACAGGTGTCCTCGTGAGAACTATGTTGTAGGCTCTTGATAGATATGCGATGCGTATTCGATTAATTGCTGACCATTATTATCTTCATGTCCCTCGATTCTCCAATGAATATTTTTCACGAATACTACCGCCAAAGGAGAGTAGTAAAACTAAATGTTTGAAATGTCATGCTTGTTGATCATCGAAATTAATTAATTTCTCTGTGACAACAGTGATTATATGTGGGATGATACGTGACTTTCATTGAAATGTTCGTTCGTCTCGATCTGGGAATTTTTTTAACTGAAGTGTTTGGTTGTGGAGTCAGTTTGAGCTTCTTCTCATATCATTCAGCAATTCTGGTGTTTGGTTTGACAAAAGTAAAATCATTTTTTTTCCAAATAACCTCTTCAATGTTATTTCTTTTGTAGATTTCTCTCTCTGGCCCTTTTATTAGAGCATAATGAAAAGTGTTAATTTCTCCTGTGACAAATTTTGTTCCTATGTTGAATAAAGCCTGCAGCACTTTGAGGAAAAGGTGTATGAAATTCTTCAATGGAATTGCTTGTTACGCTTTTCATTAAAGCAATATCAAAGTTCATGATTTTACATAATCCATTCAATACAAATTGGAGAATTTGTACACCTTAAATTTTTGCGCGGGACGGTAGAGAGAATTAGTTCTGTACAAGTTGAACATTATCATTATTCATGTGGTGTATTCTGTGACTGATGCCAGTGTGCTCATTGCAGATGATCGATGGGTTCATGTGAGTTATTGGTTTGAATGTGTAACGCGTTTTTTGAACTATCCAACAAAATTTATCCACAGTTAACCATGTGTCCATGTTTTTTCGTTACATTACGACACAATGAACGAACTGAGTCTCCAAATGAAATCAAAATCACATTTTTAGATGGAAATATCGCAATAATTCTATCAAACAAAATATGCTCGACCTCATTATCCATGAGTGGTATCTGTTATCGTTGCAATTTTCTTGGATTTTTTTAATTAAGTGGTGATTCAAAATTTCGTGTATTGTACGTTGAAAACAGGCTCGAGAGTTTATTTTTTTACCTAACCTCAACCACCACATGGTGTTTTCGGTGGTTATTCAGATTATTAGTTGAATGCTCGTAGACTTATATTATCCTGGATTTTATTTCAATATTCACTCTGGACAATGTATGTTAGTGAAACATATGAACTTTGCACGTGTGAGGATAAACAAAAGGGTGTGCCATACTAAACTGCATTACGTACTGTACACGCTCTTCTCTGTCTCATTTATGCCAATTAGAATAAAGCCTATGCATTTAGTTAATAGTGCGCACAATCCGGTTTTGCTACTGCTCACCCTCACATGTATCCATGTAGTAACATTAGTTTTATAACGTGATTGAAGCGGAAGTTCAATGTCTGATCGTCACTGCGCTATAACAATATATGAACGAGCACATTAATTCTTTATAACTTTCATATATGGGTTGGGTGTAAAATGTCACTGAGATTATTGTTGTGCACTTTCGCATTTTATCAGATTTTTAATACTCTGATGAAAAACATCGCATGTCCATTAGTTACATTGTTGTGTGTCGGAATTTTCAAACTATCGCTTTAATGAGAATGTGGGTCAAATGGTGATATCTCCAATGTAGCATCTTTGGTGATTTTTCATCTTTGATTTTTCCGTAGCATCTGAGTGGAGACACTTTCCGACTCAATCGCTCTTTACATCAAACATTTTACTCATCTCAGGATCAATTTCTATTGTCATTGCTATAGAATTTCACTGCTTCATTAGTGTCAGGTCAGAGGTGAGACGTTTTAATTGGTTTTTATGAGAGATGTGTAAGATTCATGAGAACCATTTTCCATAGAAATGTAGAAATGTTTTCATACAAATTTTGCTATTTCACTGAAATGACAATTCGTTGAGTGGCAACACAGGCATGTTATTAAAACGGTGTGTCCTTTAATGTTCTTTTCATAATTAGTGGGAAATGTTTCACTTGAAATGGTGGAATGTTCCTCAATCGTCCGTTCATCAAGGCTGTATAATTACGTGACATTTTCTGGTGCATATGTATGAAGTACGTTACAAATTATTCTCTAATAATAGGCAATTAATGTTTTCAACATTTTTTATATAGATTCTATTTATTTCGTACTCTTTCATCTACCATTAATAAAAATTTCGTTGTGTTTTAATTATCATGAATAATGTGAATATTTGATGAACCTCGGAATTGGATTTGCACAACATCTATATGCGTTATTGAATGAATTCGAGCACCTTGTCAAAATGTATTCCGCGCATTTCAATTCTTGTTTGGCTTTCATTCCTATATTCTTTTTATTTTATTTTTTTTTTATCTTCCTACTGTTTTCATCTGTCTACTGACTGTATAATACTCATATATAATACATGTATGCATGCATATATACATTGCCATTCCTTCAGTTCTCAGTCTGGCATTCTATAGTCTCTCTTCTGTTTGTTCCACACTCTCCTCCCACTCATTCACAGCTATGTATATTTCACATTCTCGCCCGTTCAGTGGTTCTTCGTTTTTGCTCAACTGATCCTCTTTGGTGTATCTGTGAGCAAACGTTTTAACGTGTACGAGAGAACAACGCGATGCTGGATGCGATGGGTTTTGTTTTTTTATTTCTTGTATGTTTTTTGTCTCATTTATTATACGATATTATGTGTGAGTGAGTTGTGGTGAATGCGATATGATAATGGACGGAAAAGGATTTTTGATGGATGAAATATTTCAGTTTTATTTTGATGGTTTCTCGATAGTGGAGAAATGATGTACTGGGATTATTTGTTCGTTGATGGTGAATGTGTGTGCAATGTGTTATTGGTATTGTACACTATTTGGTGTGAATGTATGAGGGAACTCATTGGAAAATAGCAGCGTTCATTGCGTGGTGGATTATGTGGTGTGAGCTTTATGGTAGGAAAGCTTTTTTTTATTAACTTTTATGGATTTTTTTTTGTTTTTTGTCTTTCAATATCGAGATTGGACGACATTTTTGGGATGTGGGATGTAATTGAGAGAGTCAATTGATCGAAATGAATCGTGTGGTGTGATGTGTTGTGAACTGACGAATATTTTCACACATGTTGGTGTAATTAGCGGCGACCTATGTTGATATATTCTGAATTGTTTGTACTTGAGACATGACATTGGTGGTAGAGTTGACATATTTATAACTGTTACATTGATGATGTTCTCATCCGGAATTTAATCTTGTCACATTTAGGTGAGGAAAAATCAATAGTCCAGCTGATGTGAAATTGTACTTTATTTTCGTCGAAAATGAGGAGTGGCTCACGGTGGTGAATATCAATACTTTTCATTTGCGTGGATCAATACTTGTGAAATGTGTGCTAATCAAGACTTGTTTGAATGATTCCCGTTCGATGCTTTCATGAATGATCCCACGTGATGGTAAATATTCAATTCGACTGTATTTTATTTTGACAAAATCACCGAGAACATACCAACGTTTCTCTTTTCTTTCTAGTTTTTAGTGTTGAATGAAGTTCGCAACGTTGAAAATGCACGAGGATAATTTTTATATGAAGCTATCGATAACTCATGGAATTCATGAAGCGTTTCATTCTTTCAAGATCTCGAAAATGTGTGAAAAAAAAAGATCTTGAATAATTCAAATCGTGTCAAGCGATATTGTCTAGATTTTCATTGAAAAATTTATTCTGTTGCGAAATAGTATGACCCGCACATGTTGAGGGTATGTGGAATAATTCATTGGGAAAATTGGTTGGATTATCATGAAAGCATAGTCGTGTGAATGACACGGAAAATTTCATCTGTTTTTCCAATGTTCCCAATTACCCCACTTCGTCATGCGGGAAAGAATTGAGTTAGCTTATTCCAAAGTGAGCTAATTACTTTCCTGTATTATAGCAAAAAATTATGCACTTGCCGGGTTGCTGTAGAATAATCTATAATGAGTATACCACGAAAAGCTCGCAAATTACTTTTCAATTACACTACGGCATGAAAGTGCACAAATGACGAATGATTGATGGATGAAAAAATATTTAATTGATGTGCACTGAGTGAAATATGAGTAGTAAGATGTGCAGATATCGCATTCGAATATTTCGAGTGCACTGACAGCCATAAAATGAGGATGAAGGATGAGGCTTCTGAGGATTAAGAGCAAAGTTACACAGACGTATGTCCATAGTGTGTATTATCATTAATTTTGTATTGTTTCTAATGACTTAAAATTAATTTCTTGATGAACTGCAGCTCGTGAACAACATGACAAAACATTCCGACCAGATAAGACTGTCGATATCAAAATCACTGGCTTCATTATCTTGATGTTTGAATTGATAAGCGTCACCATTTTTTCCCAATTTTCACTGTTTCTCATCAATTTTAGTACGACACTGATTGTCACATGAACTATTGACGCTTGATAACATTGTCGTTGAGTATATTTTCGCTTTTAATAATTTAACACTATCGAATGTGTTTCAAGTTTACAGTCGTCACCCCTTAAGAGCTGTCATTTGAAGCCATAAATCTCGATTTCATATAGGAGAAAAAAAAAAGCAGAAGGGTCTGCTACATCTCGTCATCAACATTCGTTACATGAATAATAAATATTGAACAGATGCAATCCCAGTCACTTTCTCACTTCATTGTTCTCCACAGGGGACTTTTAATGTGTTCACATAGGTCGTTTTAGATAGTTGTGATGGTCACTGATACGAACTGGTACGAAGCTATGTTGAGAGATTATTCGTGCAACCATTCACATTGTAAAATGTGACCTTTACCTTAGCGTTTATTCACTGAATTTCATGATTAAATTGATTAAACTGCTTTGTAATTGTGAGCTCCATGACAGATGAAACTCATCCTCATTTCTTTTAATTCTATAAAATCCATCAAGTTTTATTCCTAATTATCTTGATTATGTAAAAAAATGAGTGCGCCGTTATCATCTGCATTAGCGCGCGCGCTTTGTGACTAAGATCACATGTGTACCGACATATTTTTATGGTCTGTTGCGCAAGGATCTAAATTTTAAATGATAGTATAGTTGTTTTGCTGCACGCATCGTTCATTTGTGTTAGGTTACATGCATACAGTAATTTTATGTGTGTATGTTCATCCTCACCGCTGGTTCAATGGCCTTATGAATCAAAGGTATGCAATTATTTCGAGATAAATGGTAGGAAAAAATGGTTATGACTGTACGTGTGCTATATTTTTGTTTTTTTTTTCTCATTCTACATTGTCAGTGAACTGTGAGTGATTGTTGATGTACAAAAACTCTTAAAAACTGGCACGACGTTATGGCAGTGATTGAAGGGTAAAATGGAATGAATTTTAAGACGGCTGATTAGTTAACCTTTGTTGACTGTTAGGCGTAGAGAGTGGAGGAAGGTGGATGGATTGTATTCTAGTGAGAGAATGTTTGTCCTGGTGATTTATTGGGAATGGAGAGAAATTATTTGTTGATTGTGGAATGATTTTGCACAGAGTTTTAGGAATGAATTCAGGCCTGGCTTCTTGTGTATGGGAAGAATTGAATATTCACGTTGTGGAGGGAATTGAGTGATACGTTGACGAAAATATTCGTGCGGAGTGATCGCTATTTATCTCGGTTTGTTTTTTCAAGTTTTATGAAGGATACTGAGTTCAGTGGCTTTTCACTTTTGCTGTTATGTCTCCATTCATGAAACACTTTGATTTTCTTTTTACGTTCTTGAGAATTTTTGTGGTGCTGTATTTTCCGCATTATTTTCTTTTTTATTGTTAACAGTGGTGATTTTTACCTGATCCTTGTGAGATCCTCGTTGGTGTTGCATTAGGAATAAGAATGGGCATTCGAATTAAGCATTGACGTATTCGCAATTTTGTAGCTACTCATTGAACAATGCCACAGGGGTTTCTGAATGAAAAAATTAAATTGGCTATGAGCGAATGCAGAATTGACACTGACATTGCTGGAAATGACGAAGACATTCATGAATATGAGGAAAATAAGGATTAACATTTTTTTTTTTCATTTTTTAATGGAATTTCTGATGGAAATTCATTTGAAAAGTGGAATGAAATTGGATGGATCCAAAAATTTCCATAAATATTCATCTTCATAGAGTGTGCGCTTTCATTCGCATTGCAATGATAACATGGAATGAAATTTGAATGAATGTTCGGTCATAAAAATATCAAATGGAAAATTATGGCTTTTTGAATGAAGAAATTGAAAATTTTTCGGTTCGCTGTTATTGTCGTACATCTTTCACATCAAAATATTGAAATATATTGCGAATAACTGACATTGAGAACGGCTATTGGTTATTGAATCATCATGAATTTTTTATTCATTGTCTTCATGCTTGTATAGACGGAAACAAAAATCTATCTCTGTTAATCTGAAATAATGAATTGAAATTCTGTCGGAAACTCATCATAAATTGAAAAATACTCGTCTTGTTATTTGCTTTTTTTGAATTTGGCAATGGTGACAACCTCCAATTCGCTCTTTCATATTTCATTCTACGATGGAATATTGACGTCATAAATTTCCCGATTTATGAAAAATGTGTATCCAGTTTATACGAATGTAGAATGGTATTTATGAAGGGGGAAAAACAAAAACATGTTCAGTTCCAGTTCAATTCCGTACAGTTGCTGAAAATACTCCACAAGGAAGCGTGTCATGCTATTTATTTTCATGTCATATTTTTCGTACACCATGTTGCATTACTCCTTCCTACAGCAATAGAGACTGAAGTGGACCAGCAGGGATCAAGAACGTTGGTGCAACGGCCGAAGAGACCGTGAGTGTTGATACCTCGTTCGCATGTTCGATTAAACCGGTTACCCCACTTGACAAGCGACAACATTTCCTCACTCCTCAAATTCTTACCAATAAGATTTCTGACATTCAAACTCTTGCTCTTCTTTTTTAACTCTTTCGTCATTGAGCTCCCTCATTCTAACCAGTATTGACTCGGTTATTCATACATCAACATTTTTTTATCACTCACATGACTCTAAAAACCAATTGACATAGGTTGGTGTAATCAAAACATGAAAAAATCATTTCAAATATTTTCACAAATGAATATCAATATTGAATGTGTCGTGTACCAGGTGAATATAATCTCACAGCGTTTCATTCTTCATGTTGATGTTGATGAGTTGCCTCGTAAGAAGATAGGCCAATTCGCCTGAGGTGTCTTGACCGACTAATCACAATACGGATCTACATTTCACGTCTATTCACATACACATACGTTTCATGTGTCCATTGGTTAGACATTGAAAGAAATAAATGCTTCGCAACTTCTCAAAAAAATTACAGTAGTGAATTATTTGTTCATTATGTAAAATGGATTCTTGGTGTGTTGGATATTCACAGAGACAAAGAAGAACAATTGTCCGAGAGAACACATCGAGAAATTCTTTCTTATCTCTCATATGTTTCGATGAGGTGAATCAGTTCATAGAATGCTTGACAAATGCAAAGTTTTTTCTTATCTCTTATGAAGATCGATCTTTCTTCATTAATTTTTCACTTGATATGTCTACCTCATATACTTTTGTTTGAAGTGACTTTAGGTTATTGGATGGATTCATTGTGAATATTTGTCGGTACGAGTGTGGACAGTTTGTACTTATACATGCAGACAATACGTATGTAAATATATTACAACGATTCTATAAAGTATTCATGTCCATGTGACAGTTTGCTGTAAGTTTTTGACAGGAATAACAAAGATAGCTATACTTTCTCAGTTTTTTTTTCTTTTACATAAATGTCAAAGCCCGGTGACAATGACATGATATGAATATTGAATGTGATCGATGAGGAATGACAACGTAGTTGATATATTCAGATATTTTCTTTGATCGCATATCAAATATGCATTTTTATCTCTATATTCGTCGTGTATTCGTGAATAGAGGTAGGGGACACTGGGGCTTAAAACAGAGAAATTATAACGATAGAGTGGAGGATAGAGCGAAGTCAATAATCGAGTGGGACATCATAAAAGTTTTTAGATATGAAAGAGATGGAATTATTTGAAATTGTTGAGAAGACATTTTGATTTTATTTCAGTAAAATTCCAACTGTGATGTTTCTTTGAAAGTCTCAAATTAAATTTATGGGTATGACGTATTTTTCATTAACTTTGTGTGATATTGTGAGAGCATAATGTGTAGTAATCAGAGGTTTTTTCGAATGATTTAAATGTGTAGAAATGAGTTACATAAATCTGGAGTGTTCATCAAAAACATCAAACGGTGGATTTTTTCCATTGGTGCTGATGGATGTTATTTGATTGGATTTCTTTGTTCATAACGAGTTAGGATGGATGAAATTCTATGGATGGCTCCGGAAAATTCATTGCAATGAGAATATCAGAGGGATTACGAAGGTCACTCGATAAATTCGATAATTTGAACGAATATTCGTTTAATCAATTTGAATATTCAGGATTTCATTTTGAAATTCTGAAACAATTCATACATTTGCATGAATATATCATAATTAGTTGTGTTTATGAATTGCGTTAGTACAGTCCATGAATAAAGTTCGTGAGTTGATATGACATATGGAAATGCCGAGAGAAGTGACTTTTCTACACCAACTCTGATGCCCATCAGCTCTGTATTAATTTCCGGACTTTCCTCTTCCGCCGCTATTGAGATAATATGACAGTCGTTCAACCGCTGTATGTGTTGATAGTCTAACACTCATTGGAAACAATTTTTCACTGATTAGCATTGTGAAACGTTGAAAAATGTCGAGATTGATGATCAATGTCAAGATGACATTTTTTTTTTTTGCCATCATTGAATGAAAAAATGGAGGAAATTGATTATCAAAATGGAAATAGTTTGACTAACTTTGGTCTCATCAAGAAAGTTACATTCAGTCGATATTTCTACGTCAACATGATCATAAAATTGTGATAATTTCAAAAGTGAATGATTTATAATTCTGTTGTGAACAAGATGTTTCATATTGTTTATAATTATTATTTAATCAACTTTATGCAACACTCTCACTTATCTCATTCACTTGTTGGATTCATTTAACTCCGTTTAATATAGACATACACAACACACTATCGAGACAATAGATGCGCACATGCATACATGAGAGTACAATCCACTTGCGCGTGCTCTGATTTCCTGTAATATATGTACGGACTACATAGCTCTGCACAAATACGTATTTATGAACCTGTGCACTGTGAAATACCAGGACGTAAGCTCAATTGTTGGTGCAACTGATGTGATTACTTTGGTAAACAGTACGCAATAAAAAATCACAATTTACATCATAATGATGACAATTTTAATTCATCTATCAAATGTAATTCTATTTAGTACTCCTCTAAATTTTTTATGTGACCACTGAGATTTTTGTTTTTGATTGTTTCATAATTGTCGTAATGCAAAATGAATTTATTGTGGATGAAAGTGCGAAAGTGCACATGCAGTATTTTTCTTATGCTCCTCATTTTTATGCATGAACAAATTTGTGTGTGTGAATCTTTACACACATGTATTATTAGACATTATAGTTGTGTGTATGTATATGTATTTATGCATGCCTCGTACCTGTTCAAATTGCAGTTGCTATGTCTTATGCAAGTTTATTAATATTTTATGTTGAAGGAAGATTATGGAGTATACAGCCAATAACGATTTATGGTGGGTTATTATTGAAACTGTCTTTTGTCAGGGAGACATCGCAGTGAAACTTCTATGTAATATCAACACCTATTTTTTCTCTTTGCACTCCATGCATGAATAATTCATTGTTCCAAGTTTGAAAAAAGTAGATTTGACATTTGTGTATGGGAAAGATTGACATTATCAACAAATATTGAAATATGGGAAATTGTTGCTTGGGGAGAGAATTATTTGTTTATGAGGGTATATTCGAAATTGTCATTGGGTATTTTGGTATTGATGATACTGAAGGCAAGTGAACAATTGATGAGATAATTGATGAATGTCTGAATGGTGAGATTTTTTAGGACGGTGAAATTTTGATTGCAAAATGATGGAGAGTTATATCGAGGATGATGTCAGCTTTGTGTTCTTTGGAATGAATTGGATCAATTATGGATTGGAAATATCAAGAGGAATTGGAGTATTTTTTATGCCAGTTATTTTATACTTTTAGGAAAGTGGAGTGTACTTGGCTTGTTATATGATGAGCATGAAGATAACAATATGGTGATTTTTTTTTGTCGTTGACATAATTATAGTTCTTATGTCAGTATAGAAAATTGCACTTTTATGTTATAAGCAGCACTTCTGTTACATATAAGTGGAATAACTTCGTGAACTTTCCTTGTACTAGTAAAGAAATGGCCTTTACGTTTGCATATAACAATTCGTATATGAGTAAGGAAAAATTATTGTCTCAATATTGCAATAATTTGGATGTAGCAAGCGGACTTTCATCACATCATTATTTAGAGAGTTTTTATGCGAAGGGATATTATTCCTCTTCGCGAAATTTTCAACAGCTATCCAAAGAAAATCCTGACCGAAGGTTCAAGGAGTGGAGTCATGTGTGCTATTTTTATTAGACTACCTTGACCGGTATAATAAGGAATTTTTGCAGAATCATCTTCAACATTTGTTTCCTAATTTTTTTTTTTATATAAAAAGTAACAAATATGGATGGGGGGTTTATTTAGACAATTGCTCGGATGTGGTTGTTCATTTTTTTTTGCTAAAGCCTCTCAGTACCCATAAATTCATCTTTCTGGTGACACGAAAGCAAGTTCTCTGTATCCGTCACATTTAGTCTGGTTTGAGCGACTAACTGATATACACGTTCTCGAAATATTTCAGAAATAGCATTTATGGATGATTAGTGTTTGATATGTCATGTTCATATTAATTCCAGGAATATCTGTGGATGGTTTAAACATTGTGATCAATTTTTTGATAGCAAAGTTTCGCTTTGGGTTGATTGTATGACGTGTTGATCAATACTGAATTCTTTCGCAGGAAGTGGATGGTGAATTATAAAAGACAAATTTGACAGTAACATGCGATTATAATTATTTTATTGATTAATAGGAGTGACAATGAGGGAACTAGTGTTCATAATTTACGTACGTCTTTCTCCTTCTGGATGAAGGAACGTCTCTGGTGAGACTCTAATTCTGTATGCGAAAGTAGATAGCGATATTGGAAATTATTACAAAAAAAGATCCGGGTTCTGTCTTTCTAATGTTCCATATGAGTTCGTTTCTCAGAACGTGAATCCATTGAATATGAATATTTGATGAACTGACGGTTGTGAAATTGATTGCAAGATATGCTGATCATTCCCATCGTTGATTATAACAATTTGTATGTCTTAATATTTCGAGGTTAGAAGTTGTGTGGCATTATTTTTATGAGGAAAAAATAGTTTTTCAATTTTATTACCTTGAACTCAATAATTATTGGAAGACAGCAGCGAGAAATTTGTAATTATGAGTTGCTTTGTCGATAGAGGAAGAGTCTCAAGTGATATTTCTCCATGAAGCATCTTCACTAAAATATTTTCTCAAGTAACTGTACCGAAGATTTTCATAGAAGTTACATTACCTGTCGGTGTTTTCGATTGCATTAACACTCGGCATTTATTGGATTACTATTGCAGACAGATTTATCTAACCTAAGATCAAGATCTGAATATGACGGAGGTCCATATAATTCTGGAGCCATCCGAACATTTCTCAAAAGTAATTAAGAAATATGGGAATATTGCGAATAATGAGGAAAAACAGTGACAATTCGCATCTCTCATTGTGTTCTCAATTATTATAAAACGCAGCGTTGCATAATGTTCATGGAAATTCAAACGTTCAAACAACGTTTTACTCATTATCTGTATAAGTGTTGTCAGTGCACTTTGCAACACTTACAAATGTCCTTTTGCTACTCTAAGTGATTTGACTTTGAAATACGTTTGGGCGTTTAAGACATGAATATGAAAAAAATACTCGACTTTAGTTCGTCTCTTGATTATGAAAAAAAAGCTTTGCACAATTAGTTGTGAAGTGCATAAAGAAGACTTATTGGGATGGGAAAAGATGATGAGTACCAAAGGATGAAAATTTTCACCCTGTGTTGTTGGAAAGTTTGCAGAAAACGCTTAGTAGACATCTATCGAAGTTTGGATATGAGGAATATTGAGAACATCCTGCGTTATAGAAAGTTTGACTTTGTTGATGAAGAGTAAAAGCTGCAGAATCGTTAAGAGAACTCATCTTCTTGATCGACGAGAATCAAGCAGTTGAATCATTCCAATAGAGCGTGCTCTATACGTCACAGTTACAATTCATAAAATGATGAAAATCTGTTGATTGAAAATTTTGTTTCGAAGAATGAGGACAATTACGAGATGCTGAACGATCTTTTGATATTTATGGAATGAATATGTCACACGACGAATATCGGGGATATCTCCAGAGAACCTGGAAAGGATTTGTTCTTGATTTTTCCTCAACTCAATTCTTCATTTTGTTCTGTTCTGATCACTCTATCTAATTGTATTTATTTAAGGTGCCTCAGTGCGTGGTATGTTTGAAATTGCAATTCCCTTTAATCATTGGAGATTGTTTCGGAATGGCTTCATTCGGTGGAATTCATCAAGCTGAAAGTATCTTACATAGCACAGCTATTCGTGTGCTTCTGTATACCAGTCAGTGGGCCACATCACAGGAATCGTTTCAGCATCAAGCGTTACATTGATTTTGACAAAAAGTGTTCTGCGAAAAGGTAGTTCACTGTCAAGTCAAGGACAATATCAACTGAATTGTTCAGGATATTGTATTTGACATCAAGGTGAATTCTTCCAGGGATTGTGGTTTATGTCAGAATTGAACATGACATGGTGGGAATTCTTTCGCAGTTGTAACTCCACCACGACAATCATAAGGAAATGTATTCGATGGATTCAAGTTCAATTTATGAATGTGGAGTGAAAACTATCTCATGAACATGAGGAATGATTGTACAATAATTGTTCCTTGCAATCGTTTATGTTTCCTTTCACTCGATGTCACAGTTTTTCATGTCCTGTGGTAATTCGTGAATTCGTAGTAGGACAGGAAGATAGGAAGACAATTCTCAATGTCTGTTCCTTGATGTTGGACGGTGATCACAACAGAATCCTCATTGCTCAGTTGAGAAACTGCTTGACTGAAAATCGACTGTTCTTCTCGGTGGTGTGAATCAAGTTGGGGATCCTGAACATTTTTCTCTTTGGGGATTTTGAGGAATGATCTATTTAATACGCCTGATCAATTGCCTCAGAGCCATCTCCTGAGACCAAGTTTACCAGTATCCGCTCATTCGTAATTTAAAAAGTAAATTCCACTGTTTGTTGATCTTATTCGATCTGATTCTGTGTTTGTGTTAGAGTCAACTCCATCTAACTACACTAAATAAATATGAAGATGCATCGTGTCAATACCACAATGGAATTGGTTGACGTGGCTGGAAATAATTTGTAAATCAATATGAAAATTGGTAGAGGAAACGTATTGCAAATATGAAAACGTTATTAGTGAACATTGTTTGTTCATGAAAAATTGTCCGATAGTGTGGTGGTGTCACACAATTGTTATGATTTGAGGTCAAAAATAATTCATGTCATTAAATATGCACATGATCTGGTGATAACTGGTCTTCATGCAAGTTGCAAAGTTGCTTTACAATGAAATTCGATCGTTTTTCTCTGTGTGATTAAATTCATTCACATTCTCAATATTGTGAACTGCAGTCAAATTCACGTGGAATCGTCAGACAGTTCTATGTGAACGTTCGAATAATTTTGCGGTCAAGATCGCTCGTGAGTTCCAAGCGAGCATTTACATTTAATTGTGGCAGCCGGTTGTCTACGAGAATTTATGCTTTGGAAAATTACCAGTGGTTATGCTACTTCCAGTTGCCATGGGTATACATTAAATCAGCTACCGATAGCTAATCTGATGCTGATATCTTATTGAAAATTATGGGAAATTGCATATAATGAGTGCACTCCACAATTATTTTTTTTTCTGCTTCTTTCCTCTCTGTTCCAGTTCCTCATTAACTTCAGTATTTTCATTTCCCGAATACTAAAATGTTTTGTATTATTCATATCTTCTGGGAATGTGAACGGGAATTTCTTTCTGTTTTGTTTCTTCTTTAAACTTATAAACTGAACATTTGATAGAATCGTAGATTGCATTTCAGTGCATATCTGTGGAAAATTGTTGAAAGGATCAAGCGATATAGTTTTATATTTCATGGAATGTTCATGGAAGAACTTCCAGCGGGAGAAGGTTTTTCTTTCTAACTTTCTTCTCCTTTTCTTTTTCACCTTCATTCCATTGAGCGCGGTCTTTTTTTCTGTCTGTATGTTCGTTTTGCAGATATAAAATCGCGTGTTCGATATTCGTCGTGTGGGTAAATGTTAGATTTGCTTTTTTTTTGTCCATTATTATGTTCCTTCCAGTCATTTCCTCATACTCCTTTTCTTTTATTTTCGGTAGTTCTGACTTTTACTATTCTACCAACAAAAACATCAAATCTAATCCTCTTCTTCTTGTTAACTTTAGTTGACTTTCTGGCGACCTACAGGACGTGTGTCAACGTAGTTTCGTAAAATTGCTGGAAGATCGCTGGATGGAATTACACTTAGAAAGCAGATAATAACAAAAACAAAAGAACAAATATAAAATTGATTGGATTATATGAGTAAGGGGAGAATTTATTCTTTTTATTCTTCATGATATACCAGATGAGCAAAGACCAATGGTACCCATATTCGTCATGTTTATAGGACTTTTCAGGCGATGGATGTCGCTTTATTATGTTCTGCAGCGCTGATGGAAGTAGACTTTTAATCACATCAAACTGAACACACTATGAACGTTCATGTTGTGCTAACTGAGTTACCTTGAGGGTCTCAGCAAACAGCTCATCATAATTAATTTCCTACAAAATGCTCGAGCTATTCATCCTCATCTTTAGAATATTCTTCCGGGAATTCAATGCTGATGAATATTCACCTGATAATTCAGATTTACATCAAATCTAATGGGACATTTGATGTTAAGACACTGTTTAGCTATATCAGTAAATGTCCGATTAAATTTGGATTCAGTTGTACACCATTGGACAGTTTGCTAATTTATTGTATCCACCCAATCAACGTAGTTCGAATTAAATTTTTTAATAGCTCGGCGAACAGCACTCAATGACGAAATGTATGCTGGGGTTGGAACCCACTTTGCGCACATGAAGATACTAAAAGTATGAGTATGTTGATTGCAATATCGGAAAAACGTGAGTAGTGTCAGATACACTGAGTGGGATTATGGAACACTCAGACGGTTTCCGATAATCTGTAATCATTGCTTTGTGTCCGATTCGGTGGAATACTTTTCATTATATTCATTCAACCATTATTTCTGTATGATCAGTTTTTTCAATTGACTTTTTGCATACAGTGTGTATGAAAAATCAATGGGATTTCTTCATATGTGAATTGAACCACTTGCATCATACATGAGCTGGTCGTTGACCTATTGCTATGTTTATTCCAATGTATTTCTCCACTTTTTTTCTGTGCGTAAACTGTTGTATCAATTTCAATGCTTTACTCAATAATTGTTTTTTCATGTCACTCGTCACAATATCCAATGTTGAATCAACTTGTACCAGTCATTACGCGTTGCAGCATCCTGTAAGAACAGAAATAATGAGAAAAATTATTATGACACTAAATTTGATATCTAAATTTTTAGCAGATCCAATAGCTGCAGTGGATTTACGATTCATTAATATGTTGATTTAAGTGCCACACTGAAATTACGGAAATAATCCTGCATAGAATGGTTGCGTTGCTATAAATCACTGAATTTATGCTACAAGTCATATAATTTACAATACGAGTATAATATTGTGTATTCAATTGTTCACTACCACTGTCATATTTTCTATTGCATATTGAATTGAATTCATGACATTGTCGATGTGCATTGTGAAATTTTTGCACCTCCGATACGAAGCGTGAATTATGTATACCCATAGATAGATGGAATTATGTATGCTCATTCGAATATACCTCGTGGTTCAACGATATCGCATTAATGTGCGCATCGAATGAATATGTTGGTCTAGAAATTAATCCCAATATTACTTTTCATACTGGATCTGCATTGCTCAATAATGTGCGCATATTTGTACGACTGGTCGAACTGCTTTGACTAACTTTACCACATCATGTCGATGGTTGAGCTGATTAGGTTCTATACTGCGATGCAGATCTTGTTCATCGGCATTGTCTTCTTGGATATCTTGGCACGAACGTAATGAACACTTCTATGACATTTGTATCTTTCAAACACATGACAATCAGAAGTTGTCAGGGAAGATTCACTGCATGTGTTGATGAAGAAGTAGGATCTGTTGTGAATGTTTTGCTACATTTTTTATGATCGTAGTGCTATGAACATTCTGATCTATTGGATCTGTCGAGTTGGATATAGACTTTTAGATCTCATGTGTTTGTAGATGCATCACCCAAGAGATCTACTGTTACTGCTGCTTGTCTTGTCAATAATAAATAGACACTTCGATGTGATGTACCACAGTGTCGTACAGCGGCATTGAAATGTCTTGGTCATCTCCCAAGTGAGGGGGCTATAAGTGACTGTCGTTTCTACACTTACGTCCAGTCGCTTCCTCTGCTTCTCAAATAGATAGTTCGATGTCTCTTATTTCGATCTTTCCACTCGAGACATGATTCGTGTTCTAAATCTGTCTATTGAAATGATGATGCATTTACGAAGTGATTGAGAACCTTTTTCTCATAGCAATGTACAACTCTTCGTGAAATTGTTGCCATGAGACGTTTTTTTCAAGCTACCTGTTGTCCCTGATTGGGTCCTGCTGGTTATCATCGTTCTCGTCCAGGTAGATATGCTGATTAGCAACGTTTGTTGTACTTATCCAATGTTGAAAGTGCTGAAGATCCACATCCTGAAATGGTGTGTCAATATTCAGTATAACGGCGAAACTTGGAGAGAGATTCTGAGAATTTCATTATGGATATGATGCTTGTGAGGCAGGAACATTTTGGCTTGTTGATTTATTGGGACGAGTGGAGGAATAACCGCTGTCGACACGTGTTGGAAATTGATGTTTTGTTCAGCTCTATAATAAACGGCAGCATATAACGCAGAAGGTGTTTATGCCTTACCAAATATATGTCTGTAGTTTCGATACTATTCGCAATATTACTTGGTGCTTGATGTGAATAATCTTTTGAGAATTATCGACGTATCTCATGTTCTTTATCTTTTTTATCATGATGATAATGATCCGTGTGGTATTCTTGTTTGAGAACAGTTCGCTCTTGATGCGTCGATAATGATGGAACTTTGAAAACCACTTTATGATTTGAGGTTGATGTATAGGGGTGTACATGGGAATTAAGAATCAATCGCAGACTGATTCAATTTACCAAGGTTGCAAGGAGAAATTTGAAGTTTGATGAAAGAAGTTATCAAAGCTCATTCCTGTCGGCTTTGACTTGCTTCGGTCATCAATTAGTTCGGCATTTGGTTTCCTAGAACTGAAGACATAAAGTTTGCTGAATATGTATGACCATGAATAATATTTAGAAATTGCAAACACCCTCACTGCAGTGACTTGATGAGTAATTATTGTTGAATGTTGACCAGGTGAACAGCGAATGTAATGTCACTTTGCCTCCTTGTTACAGGTACTTTGAATTAACGTCATTTAGCATGGAATCATATTGAACATCAAACGGTTCAGGAACTTCTAGCTAATGAGAATCATTTCCGGAGTGTGATGATTGAGACAATTTCCATTGACAGGAATTCTACCAAATTAAAAATTTATGGAGATGTCATCAGAGTTGGATCTATTGCAAGCAAGAATGCAACATGAACTATTGAAAGATGATTTCGAGTAAATGTTCGAGTTATATTTTGACGTATCTATTGTGCTCGACTTTGTAAAATACATTCGTTGATTCGGTTGAATAATTGTCTCGTGGTGTTAGTGTCAGGAATTACTGAACCATAAAACATCTCATATCGTTCTCAATTCTCAAATGGTGTGTGACTAAAGTTTTCTTCTTTTTATATTCTTATGTACAGACAAACATAAATTCGATACCTATGAATATATATTGTTACGTTCTAGATGTAAAATCGATCGGTTATTTATGACACCAATACGATGTAGGACCGTTTGGAAGAAATACGTGTTGTACTCAAGTAGAAATTCAATCGCGATAGTGGTCAGGGCCGCAATGCATGATGAATATTAGGATTGAAGTGATAATAAGTGGTGTTATCTATAGCACATTGAATTATCACAACTGGTCTATAGATAAATAGATAAAATTGTCAATTTTTCAAGAGTTTCCATTACGTGCATGACACCTTCAACAAATTCTCACGAGAAGGCAGAAAGAATTCCTATTGAGATTATGATAATGTCTAATAACAAATATTCGATATTACGCTCGAAAGCTTGGACCATTCTAGGAAATGTTGATGGGTAACATCAGAATTTGTGTCATGTTGTTTGAAATTGTTGCACACTTTCGTTGGATCCAAACGTACATTCTCATGACACTACCTGAAAGATGAAGAACAGAGATGTTCTGACATATTGGGTGGATTTCAATATTTTCACATGATGGATTCCATCGTCATGAGAATGTTAATTGAAATTTTTCTTCTGCTGGAAAACGATAGTTCATGTTTTCTAAAGATATTTTGATATGAGTGGCAGAGGAAGCACCATAGTCGTTTCATTCAACAGAATAAAATTTATTTTCTCTAAATTTTATCAAATTACTCCTTGGACATGAATAAATTTTCCTTTCTCGAGGAGAATGTGATAGCTTGATAATCGTTTGTGAATTTGTAGTTCAGCGTAGTAAGCTTTTTTTGATTTGAATTTATGTTCAACAGTGTAGAATTGTGTGATGCTGAATTGCTGGGTACAAACGATGGAATTGAGAATCAAAAGAACAACTTCCGTTCAATCTGATGTTGAATGAAATGGTGATGGTTGAGTATATGGTGGTGATGGCTCTGAATAGAGTCTGAAGGACTTGATTTTGTTTCAATATCATTCGCTATTACTTCCATTCAAATGAGAAATATTTTTCACACGAGATAGGTAGATGGAGCAACCCGAAATTTGAAAGTCGGTAATGACTTGGTAGTAGATACAAGTTCCTCAATTTTCTTTGAGTCCGTTTCTGAGGGAAGAGTTTACTGGCGGTGGCGCGTAATCTAGAAAATATAATTTTGAAGTTTCATCGGCCAAGAAGTTGAACCGACTGAACGAAACTCGAACTGAAAGAAGTTTTTCCAGCGAGCGGAGGTGCGTATCAGTTGAAACACACCAATATTGGTCAGCAGTTTTGAAATATCTTGAAGTGATGATTATTAGACATCCCCATTCTTCATTCGTATGGGTGGTTAAATACTTTTTCCAAATTGATAATTGGAAAACTGGATGAACAATTTATGAAACTGTATAGCGAATGATTCACTCAGTCAACACTTTACAGTTTCAATAATTCATCATTAATGTATAGCTGGAGGCATGTGGAGTTTGCAGATTTTTCCTGCGGACAAAGATTTGCAAACTGTCAATGAAGTTACTACGGAATGGAAATTGATTCACTTCGTATTTCTTCCAAAAATTTTCTCATATCATCTTCCAAATGCTGGTTAAGTTTTCACTCCCTCAATCTGGGAGATTTTTGCTTTCGTCAGCTGTATTTGTTCGGACCAAGTCGTGACTGAGCAGTCAAATTTATTGCTAAATGATAACTTTCGCTTTCCTGCCATGTTCTCCAATTTTTGTGAAAAATACCTCGCGAAAATTTCGGTACGCCATGAATCATGTCAAGAACTATCTTCATTTGCTATTCGTCTAACTTCAATCACAAATTATTCACAGGACAGTTTTGATATTCATGTCAATGAACTTGTCTCACTGATAATTAAATTTTCATGACATCCAGGAACGTTGCGAAATAAAAAAAAAATAAGAAATTCAATTTCTGATATTGTGGTGATGGTCTATAGGCTCGAAGTTATTTCTCGTATTGTGTCGGTGGCCGATATCGATTATGTTGACAGTAAAAATACTTTGGTATGTGGGTTCTATATTTGTAATTCTTTATGTGAGTTCAACTTCTTCTCAAAGGTTAACTATGGGCGTATGCGTCTTACGTATTAGATATGTCAAGAATTCATTTTACTATTCCGATAGCGTAGTAATATTGAAGTACGACCAATTCCTTTTACCATTTTTCTATTCTCCGTCCAACCATGAATGTGTTCATGAAAGTACAAACATCACTGTGAAGCACCAAATGAATTGTCTCATATTGTTATAATCACCAATCAACAATTCTCTCCTGAAATTGAATTCGTGTTGGATGTCACCTAGAAATTCTTCGTTTAAAATTCCATCACAGCCGTTCATTCTCCCGAATTTCAGTTCGGTAAGTCTGACGAATGTTCAATTCATGTGAAAAAGATTTGTAGTCGCAGTACACAAAGATTTTTCAGATTATGGGCATGTGGACTTTGATTTTTGCCACTAATTGCGTGGGGGCGACCGCGCGCGATTGAATAGAGAGCGAAAAACTCGAAGTACCTAGTGTTGACTGTAGATATGCAATTAAAATGGTAGCTCTTTCTTGTCTGTCACAGCTGTTACAACTGGTTACAGGAGTTTTTGAATTCGTTAGTTAAGTGGGTGGCAGTGGTCGGAAATTGTGTGCAGCACACTCGTCCAATTAAATGGGTGAGCAGGCGAATTTTTACTTCATTCCCTGACTTCACTCCACAACTACTCTACATATTCGAAAGCGAAACTCTTTAATCGCTCGACAGCCATTGGTGACTCGTACAGCAACAATAAAGTTCGATGTCGTTTTCCCATATTCTTTTTGCGTTGGTTCCATTTCACTTTTTCTCTTGAATTTTGAATGTAACACTGAAACCCATCCGTGAAATTTCAACACTGATCATGTCAATTTGCCTGAACAAGTTAACAATTATTATTGTTATTATAAACAATTAACACACAATTTGATTCATCATGATTGTCATCAATGACGTGTCAATGATTGTTGATCATTGGGGTTTTTGTTGAAGTATCTGGGCAGATATGTTTGAATTGATGAAATACAATCGCAATGATCAACGGATGTTGATTACAAAGCTTTATCACGTCCCATTAGTTCATGAAGGTTTAACAGCTTCAAATGCATTCTTCAATTGGTTTTATCGATGAAATATGCAGTAACTGCATTGAGGTTATCCCATATTACATTCCAAATAAACCATGAACACATCGAGATAAAATGGTGATCTTCAGCTGTATGTTGTTGGGTGTGTTACTTCACCTCGTTCATTAATCTCAATTCTCAGAACTGTCGTACCACGATATGATTTACGTGTCACGACCTCTTTTAATACTTCGATGTATTTTATAAAAAACATTGATCAAGTTGTTGAAAGATATTACGGAGTTAGTAGAACAATTATCACGGGATTGTGATTGATGTTTAATGAAAATACTTGGAAAGTTTTACTTTCCCGAAAAAATGTTTCATTAGTTTGCAAATTTCATATTTCGATTATTTTTATTATTTCACAGTTCTCGTTACTAATTTCAAATAGTCGTTGGTTCTACTTCATGAAAGGTTTGAAATTTGTTCTCACCCTGTTACTTCCACGCACTTTTGATTATAAAATTGAATTGAAAGAAATCGATATGTTGACCGAGGATCCAATTGTGACGTTGAAAAAGATGTCTCGAGATGGTAAATTGTGTTCTCTATATTTTACAGTCCACCTCGTGAAGTCCAACTCGTGAATTCCAGTTTTAACTGCAAAGTACCGTGGACAATGAATCTTGGGAATAAAATAAATTTTTTAAGTATACAAAGTAGGTAATTGGAGATGCTGCGCATATTTTGAGTTATGGACATGGAGTTATGGTCGTTGCCTTCGCAAAACCAACCAATCGTTAACCGTGCGTTTATCCATTTACTGCACGATACTACAGAAGCCATCGTCATTATATCAAACGAATCTTCCAATCACCAGACTTTACCGCAGTAAATTAATTTCCTTTTCATAGCACAACTTTATAAAGTTTCACATTCGACAAAGTTACAAAATGCAAAGACATGACGCTGATCATTCACGAAATGAGAATCTGTTGGCGATATTAAGACCATGAAAGGAAGCACACACGCGGTAGTTTCGAAGGATAATGAGAATATGAAATGGTTTTTTCTTGCTCGGTTATTCCGCTGTTTACCATACGATATGAATAAACGACGAATGGAGTATTAGGAAACGACTTTTCAAGGTGATTATCGCTGTTCCTAAGGTCGTTCCACGATTATGTTTGCTATACAAACAATGAGAATGACCTAATAATGTTTTTCAAATCATTCGATGTAGCTGTGGACCAGATCAAATTGAAATTAATTGAACTTCACCACGTTCTCTTTCAGAATTTTTTTTCTTCAATAAAAGTCATCGATGTTTTTATTATTATTTATTATTCACAGTACAATATTTATATTGTCAAATCCAACTTTGTTTTTCTTGTTTTCTCGAATATATTTCTACCAAAATTCTGTTTTTTTTTTTTTTTTTTTTTCGTGTGTAAATCTCAATGTCATAGCAGTGTTGATTGCTCGACAGAATTTTTTCCCCGTCGCAATAATCGAATGTGAAAATTCTTACAGATCAGTCATTTCATGATTCAGTTTGGTTTTGTATTCAGTTTGGCAATAAAATCCTACTTCTCATCTTGTTAATACATTTGATATGAAGTGCAGACGTATGAATGGCTCGAATGTTATTGACAAATGGCTTTTAAACTAAAAATTCTGGATGATACAGTCAATACCGATCGTTGAATTCTTGTGGCATGATATGTTAGAGATGGGAAAAAAATAAATGGATGTTTTGTTTTGGTTTTATTTATTTATTTTGCATTCATTTCTCGTGCCGCAATCAAAATATCGCTTATGCGCGTATACACTTCATCACTTCTTCACAAAATTTTTTTTCAACAGTGTTGCCGGAATCAATTTTCTATATTTTTTTATTGTCCATATACATCACTGTCACATAGCTGCGTATGGTGATTGTGAATGGATAGGTGAGGAAGGTGGGTGGGAAGAATCGGTTTGAAGTGATGCGATGAAACATGAGGCCAGTGTGACCAATAAAGTTGGGTGTATGAATTGTCAATGTCGTTGAAACGGATGGAATGAATTTCGTTTCCGATTTGATTTTTCTTCAGTGGAAAACTTCGTCGTGATGAAAAAAAAAAAATCTTTGATGTTCTTTTCGCTTTGAATTGTCCTACTGATGAATTTGTGGAAATTATTCTTGATGAAACATCGGGAGATTTTTCTTCATTTGTTTTTTTTTTTCACGTGTCAAAGTTTGGCGATACCAGTGACTAATTTGAATCGATGCGTCTTTCATTATCTATGAGATGGAATTACCTGACTGATATTACGGTGAATAAAATTTGATATGGCTGAATGTCTGGTATATTTGCACTTGCTAAATTGATTTTTGCTCGAAGCTATCGATGTAGTTTTATCGATTTCACCGTCAGGATACTTTTAGAACGATAAATCACCATTTTACTGTGATCCCTGGAAGAATAGGATAATATATAGCACACACATGTATATATACGTTCACATGGACGAACACGATATACATATATGAATAACTTCACTCGCCAGATTGAAAAATATGAAAAATACCAAGTGAAAAATGCGTAAGATTTTGTATGCGCCATAGCGCCGAAAGGGATGAAGGTGAGGGATAAAAAAAAATGAAAAATAGTTGATGATGGACGAGTGGTAGTGTATTTTCGCTACCACTCGGTAAAAAAAGGATGTTTGAGTCGCCCTGCCAGAAAGCAGTGAATGTGCGCGTGGTTAGGAATTCACAATGGCATTGTGCGCCACCACTTTCTTCTTCCCTCCCTATTCTATCGCTGCTTTCGTTCTTTTTTTTCACTTTTTTCACTATTTTAACGCTCCGCTCAACCCACACGAGAGTTACTCTTTCTCACACATTATATGAAATACTTTTTCATCACACTTCCAATTTTTTTTCCCATCACAATCTTTATTTTTTTATTCTCTCGCTTTTCTTGACAACAGTTGTGCGCCAAGTCGTCCACTTTGTGCATTGAAGGCTTCCTGTTCCGGTATCCCAATCTTGGGTTTGAGTGTAGATATCTAAAATTGCGCAATGGTTTAACACACATTTTATCACTCGCCACGTGGTTGTCCTTCATATTCTTTGTTTTCACTTTTATTTCTTCCTGTCGATTTGTGCTGCCGTTTTTCCCGGGACATTCAAGTTCCATCGCTCAGGTTTTGCTGTTTAGAACTTGCTGATAAAAAAACGGAATTGGAAAAAATATTCTGCGCCTTTATTAAATTCGTTTTTCATATTTTTGTTCGATTTACGTATCGTTCCTGATCGCGATATTCAATCTTCGTCGTGTTGTTTCATGAATTTAATTCATGTCCGATATTAAAATGAAGAAAAAGGGCGAAGTTATCAATGCAATAATGGAAAGCGATGAACACGTGAATGAAAGGAGTGATTGTGGGAGGGAAAAAAGTGTCTGTTATAAGCTCTGTATTTGTGTGCCATTGGAGTTGAGGGAGTGTTGAGAGGGTTATATAAAGTTGTAACTATACTCTGAAGTGAAGGCGTGCGAGGTCTGTAGATAAGTGTTGAAACGAACTTTTGTTGGAAGGTTCATATATATTATATGTAGGTATAGATATTGAACGTAGTGTGAAGCTTGAAAGAAAAATGGAGAAAGCTCTGGCAGGGGTATAGATATATACGTGAGAAAAATGGAGCAAAAGTGGCAGCAGAAAATAATTGAATTGGCGAATGAACTAAAAATGGTTCAAGTCCCCAAATATATGAGTTACAGGTCGATGAATGAGAGGCATAAATTTATATTTTACTGTGAATATCTACCCACTTTAGCTGCTCAAATGATGCGTTCAATTTAACATCAGAAGATTAACATCGAATTTCGAAAAATCACGATAAAAACAAACCAAATCTGTGAGAAGCAGATTTTGTCATTCTTGAATTATCGTGCTGATGATTTTGTCAATTTTTTTATGAATTAAAATTCTGTACCTGGTCAATATATTGAATTGTTCTTGTGAATTTTGTCTTCTGTTATCAATAATTAAAAATTAATTGCTCTCGATAATTCAACATGGCAGTAGAGCTATCCTCAGCAACCTTCATTCCAGTTTTTTTGCAAATTTCATTGTGTTACAGCATGTCATGTCAACTTGTATTAAAATCTATTCCTGGAGAATTTTTCCTCATTCCGTACATTCGTTCATACAAAAATGCAACGTATTGTTGAAACGTGCAGCTTTCTATGTTTTTGGATTGATCGTGATGTCAATTCGGTGAACCCAGTGGCCAATGCTACGTGAACTGTCTTTGCTTAGGTGTAGACAAAAGTGGCACTTCATATTATCATAAATTTTTATTTTTACAATGGAAACGTGTGATGATAAAGATAAAAACTGCTTGGATGGTGAGATAATAGAATATTTATCACAGCAGTGTGCATGCATTCCATTTCACTTTTATGTCGAAATAACATTGACGACACTCTTCCACATTATTTCTGTTTTATTTTGCTATCTCTATTTCCACACAGCAGTTGTTTGAATAATTTCATACAATTCGCACATGCATAGGTTCTCAAGTAATTACACGTGTAAATTTGCTTGTTAACGATCTACCACAAAAACTTACACTCACTGACATAAACTTCCACAGAAGTATATTAACATTGTTCAAATTATCGCCATAACAATTATGAATCAACTATTCATTGCCATCATGTCACAATGCATTTTTCAATTTCATTTTTCATCATTCTGCTCTAATTGTTCTTCCACATTTATCGCAATTCAACGACATCTCGCTGAGTACCATCGATTTTGATGACTTCATTGGGCTACTCCTGTCATATTGAAGCATCCAGCAACATTGTGGTCTCATTTCAACAATTCTAAAACCAGAACACTGGGGTTACTCATGACAGATCCGTAGTATTTCCTTATTGATGAACTCAATGATAACAATCATGATGATAATAAAAACTCATTGAATGAGGAGATTAATATTATGAAAACCGAAAATGCGCAATTAAGCGCAATAAGGATTTCTCTCAATGATGAATCTGATTCAATGGTAGAGTGTGGTCGAATGGTGCGGTTAATTGGTACACTAGCACGGTAATGTTGGAGTTCACTTCGAACTTTACATTCCACTCATCATGAAGTTCTTATAATGCTACCACAGATATTTATATCAATTCATTCGTGAAATAATTTATGATGTTCATGAAAAAAATTGGGATTGGTTGGTTTAACAGATGATGGAGTCTGAATTCGACGTTTGGACATTGCTACATTGGAAGTGACAATGTTCATCATAGAATGAGCAGCCAAGTGTAGTGCAGTGATAGATCCATTTTCATTTCTGAATTATAACGATCAATGAATGTCCAACTGATTCATACGGGAAGTAACTCCACCTCTGGAAAGTTTCTCAATGTTTATCACGTTCTCTCTTTTATGTTATGAATTATGTGGGTGCAATCAGTCCAGCGTTCATTTATTTTCACTCACACATTTACTTATCATGACAATTCATAAGGAAAATATAACTTGTAGAATTGTTTTATCAATTGCTACAACTGATGAATGATATGGTGGGTAATTCATCGAGAACTCTAATTGATTGAGCATGTTGTTGAGATAATATCAAATCTTATTTCTGTTTTTGATTGTCATTATCTAGGTGAATTTGGTGTGGTAGAAGTTGATAATCTACATCCGCAATGAGATAAAAAATTGGATTTCATCAGTGAGAATATTGATTTCTTCAATCGGATATGGTATCATAATATGAAGATAAGATTACATTGATGGCAATACATGGAGGTATCTTTGTGTTTAAGGTGTAACAAACATAAAAATTTCTTGATCAGAACGTAAAACGTGGGCCCGTTATCTATGCGTCATGAATGTCCCAGTTCAGCTATTAAAAATGACTCGTATCAATGTGAAAATATCACGACATTGCAGTTGATTATTCCTGCCTAGAGTTGTTCATATTGTCTTCTCATGCATGATTGAATGTGAATGAAAGTTCTGGACTGAGTTTGAACGAAGTTTAGATGTTGGATGCGCTGATCTTTTTCAAGATTTGCGCCACGCGATGATTTAATTATCATCTGACTGAAACCTTATTCATTTAGTCAGTAACTTTTATGTTGTTCATGTCTCGTTGCTGTTCATTGAAGGAAATACCGCAGTATGTGAGCCCCGGTATATTCTCAGTCTTCATAATTCATTTACGAATGGACAGGTGGAACAGTGCAGCGAACGTGTTTATGGTATTTGTTTGAGAGGTTGGAGATTTTACTGATAATCAATTTGTGTATGTCATGATGCAGTGCTATTTTGTTTTGGACAGTCAAATGTAATGTGTATGAAAATATTTCGAAATTATGTGAGAATATGATGTAAATTTTGTTTCAGTTTGCAATTCTTATTTGGAAATTCACTACGTCATATTCACAGATATGAGTTTTACGGTTGCATTGACAAGTTTCCTGCTTTTCCTGTCGTTAACTTACTTGATTGATGTGATAAATTTTTCTGTAGTAAAAATGACAAATTCCATAATACAAATGCGGAATTTATAATCTGCGTTTCCTTCTTTGACTGTTGTGTATGAATTGGTCGTTGTGAGTTTTGATATTTCAAAAACTCATGTGAGAAAAAAACAGTTGGACGCGGTATCTATTCATATTTTGAAAAATTATATTTTACTATCTCATTTAATATAAAATTCTGTGAACTTTTCCATTGTTGTACAAGTCTAAATATGCTCGTCTGTTACTTTCTTACAGGAAATACAAATTGGACGAAGAGCGGTCAACAGGAATTGATGTTGTAGACGCGGCAACTGGGACTCTAGATGTGGTGAGCGTTACTGATTGTTTCCGCGGTTTTACGAGTTTCCCCCCTTTTTTTTTCATCGATTCCTAAAATGTTTCTCGTGTGATTCACTGGACTTATTCATTCGCTAATCATTAATGAAGGTTTGCATTGTTAACACGACATACTTGTTTTTCACCTACTTTTACAAACTCTAATCAACTTATCGATTGAATTGGGGTGAGCAGCGATGCATTGCGCGGCACTTCGATGATTATCTATATGAAAAATATATCCTGACTTCTCTTCATTCAACCTACATGACAATCTCTCTGTATCACTTGGATTGTCTATAGAGACCTCAAAATAACACAAAGGAAGAGAAATCGAATTTTTTTTTGGGATTGCACTTTGAATTATGCAACCATCATGCGATTGACATAGTGAACTGGGAATTATCTTCGGTCTCATTCGTGTCGTGATGAACTGAATAAAACAAAGATTGGAGTTTATCACAAAATTTTTTATCTGGGGCATTGCAAAAATTTTCAAATTGAACGCAGTTGTGCTTTTAGATGAAATTCCTTCTTCGTTTCAAATTGTGTCAAGAATGACAACAATTTTCCAAATAGGATGCGCCACATACAGATACACTTGATATACATTGAAGTGAAGTTCATAGAAAATGAACTTTGCGAGGAGTTGATAGCACAGCACTTACTGAAATATCGAGGGTTTTCATGGCGACATCATACACATTCCATAGAAAAAAAAAATGTACCTCAAGTGGAATGAAGAATGATCACTCCAACTGCATCAATTTAATTTGTAGAAGTGATTTCTATGAATTCTCCATTGATTGAGTAGTGCAGTTTAGAATCGGTCCAACTTGCGCAATCTTCGAGAATTTCCCCACGTTTAAAACTCAAAAAAGAACTAACCGCACCAAAAATTTCACCTTCAATGTCACCATCTAATCTCGAGTCTTCTTCCTACTCTCCACAAGGATTCAGATGACATCGGAACAACATTGCTCATGTGTCTGTCAAGAATTATTGGACTATGGCACTGAGTCCAGATGAATCGACACACATTTCACCATCACACAGGAACATTCACTTTTTATAAATTAAAAATTTCCAATGGTCCTTTTTAATGTCCGCAATGTACCAATGATAACCAAAAAGAGCAATAAGTAACGCTCGTTAGAGGGCCAGGCCATTCACATCAATGGGATGAAAAAATTTCTGTCGACGTTAATTCCTCTACATTTTTAATTTTGTTCCTGGTATGTAGAAGTTAAATTAAACGTTCGGTACTTCCTCAATCATGGGACACATCGTGCAGAGAAATATTGGCCAAAAAAAAAAACGAAAAGCGAGTACGAAATATAAAATGAAAAGTGGCTGTATATGGATATATCCATTACATCTACAGACAAAGATTGATGTATCTACATCTCATACGATCTCACACCCATTTCCTTCTTCCCCCTCTACTGCACGTGCAGCGATGCATTTTACTTGAGCTTTTCCGTTTGCCATTGCTACCACCATGCGAACTAGTGCCCGACGAAACGGAATCTCTATTCAACTATACATTCTTCAATGCCGCGTGTCCTCACTTCATCCTCCACCACTCTACACTCAATACTTGCATATATCTATGTGTATACAGTGGTGATGTATGTGTATTTCCTTTTGGAACGTTTCTTCCGGTGCATACAGTGACGATTTATGGACTGTTGCACATCTAGAGAGGTTATATAGAATTGAAACTGAGACTGAAAGAGGTGGAGAGTGGGGAAAGGAGTGAGAGGATTTCTATTGCTCAGAACCAATAAATTTCTAGTCGTAAAATTTTGTTGAGAGCGCGTGTGCGAGTTATAGATCGTATGTGGGAACTCGGTAGTCTTCTATAATAAAAATCGATTGATTCAAGTGTGGACATGACACTCGTGACTTAAAGTATAAACTGAGGCCGTTGTTATTAAATGCTGTTATCGCTCTCATTTATTCATGTTAAGATAGAAGAATAAAACCTTGGCAGTTTATTTCTAGCGAAAAAAAATAAATTCCTCTTATTTGTTTGTGGTTTATCAATTATTTATGCATTCAATTGTGTGAAATAGTTTTTTTTTTCTATGTAAAGGTTATTGTTTATAATTTATAATTTGACGGAATGCTTAGCACGTTCGTTGCTGTTTTTTTCTTCTAATATTCAATTCTGAGAAATTGGAATTTTTTGCTGTAGTTATTAATGAATTGTAAAATTATTTAACGTTGCTTAGCCGAATATTTTTTCTGTTGAAATCAATCAGTGGAACGTTATTGAATTATAGTCGCCTGAATAATTGTTAACTCAATTTGAACCGTCATCTCATCAACGATTACAGTCTTAATAATCGGCTTTTTCTATACCGACATTCGCAATTGGAATTTAACTTGGTCGTTGTTGTTAATTTTCGTTGGGTTATGTTGATATCGCTGATGTACTGATGAATGTTTAATGTTGATTGTGAAACAATGGCACGAGCGTTATGGCTTTATTTCAATGAAGGTGGTGGTTGTGAGATGTACACTCATCAATTCTCGTTTTATGTATTGGATTAAGAGCGATGAAGGTGACTGATTGAAATATAATAAAAGAACGTCGACGAAAAAGCATTGAGGGGGAATTTCATATCAAATTTCTGGATATTTTTTTATCTTTTTTTTTTCTCATTCTCATGGATTTTCATTACGTGATGTTAAAATTGATTACGCAACTATTCACGACGTGACTTTTCATTTGTAGAATTGACTAGAAAAGTTATTAGGAAATGGTGTGTATGTGTGTGTGCACTGTGTCACATTTGAGTTGATGTGAAACTTATTGATTCAATAGTTTTCAATATGAAAATTGATTTTAATTCATGAAATAATTTTAATCCCATTTTTATCATTTTATAATTGAAAATAAAATGTTTAAAAGAAGTAGATAAGAAGTGAATAGGAAAATTAAGCAGTCAAAGTGTTTATCAGCTCGGTCAAACTCAGCCACTTGTCCACTTTATGAAAACAAGTTTATGATTCTTTTATTCTCTTTACAATCGATATTAATCGGTGTGATTTAGATAAGAAATGAAGAGTTGAATAACTCGTGAAACTTTGTTAGCATTGAATTTTGCAATGAATCCACAATGAGCAGAGTTCCAGGAAGGACGAAGAGTAAAGTGAAGTCGCGCTATTATAAATTTGATTGTTGAAATCTCCCCTCGTCAAGATGACATTCATCTCCGTACATACTTCAAATGTTCAACATTTCTCAACAACTTCACCGATGGATTTAATTTTGCAACAATAAATAAATTCATTGTTGGACTTTGTCTGCTCTCTAATAACCAACTTCACATTCAACACCACTTCATACACAAGGACACATATGTGGATGATTTTTCGCTTTATTTTTTGTTTTAATATCCAAGAGAATTTTTCATTTATTGAAATTGTCTACCTACAATGCGGAAACCATTTCAAAACAAATAATCACATGTACGCTACTTGAACACGTTTCCTATTTACTTTTCTGTTGTGTATCTTTACGTTTGCGGTTTTTTTTTCTTTTTGCACATATGGAGTTCCAGGTCACGTACAGCGGTGGTTTAATCTTCGCATATTCGTGTTCTAATGAATATGACACTCAAATCATATTGCATTGTCTCCTACAGACGGATGTAATTCTGTTTATATGAAGTGTATGTACCTACATATGTGAAGTCACGTACACACGCACATTGATAGCTAACAGTATTTTACAAGATGGTACTGGATGAGTCTCGCTTGTATCATTATAAGTTGGCAATATTGTTTCATGTGTATATGTACAAATATAATTTTATCCATCTAGTCACATGTGTGAGTATGTAGACGTCTGTGCAAAATCGATAACGCGTGAACTCGTTATGAATTTGTGTGTTGTTGGATGTTGTCGCGTTGTTTTGGGTTGTGCTGATGAGATCTAACGGAAATGGTAGCCGGTGAAGGTGAGAATGCAGTGTGCACAGCTGGCACACTTACGCTACGGGGTCTCGACCGTGAAATATACGCTAGTTTGAAATTAAACTCGATGAGCGCGCGCTTAGATTGCCAAATGCACACACATACATTTATACACATCTTTTCATGTGTTAATACGCACACAAAGTATACGCGTAAACGGAAGTGTCAAATAAATTGCTGGAATTATTAATTTCTAGAAATATGAGGGGTTAGGTGCAGAAATTGTTTCATCTGCGGTTCATAATTCTCTCATCGATCAAAAAGTTTGTTGAAGTAATGAAATTAGGGTTGTTGTGATGATAAATCTTATTGTGTATGTGAATTGAAAATCAGCGTTGATTGGAACCACGAACTGAGTTCTGAATTGTTTGTATGTTTGGATGGAAAAGGAATTCATCAATTGTTGCTTTCATCGAAGTTTATTGGATTATTTAACATCGCTCAATCTCTTGTAGTTTCTGTGTTGAAGACAAATTTAATTTTGATTTGATTGAGCATCATGAAATTTTATCCATCATCGAGACTATCTTGGTTGAGGTTTTTCCATCCATCAATTATTTTGTTTCACTGTGATGATGATTTACTGGTCAGTTTATAATTTCTCCGGAACATTTTCCGATATATTGTCGACCAGTACTCTAGATGATATGTGTGTAAACCAGTTCTGACTGTATTGTGGTTGATTGGTGTGTTTATTAAAGTATTTAAACATGCGTAGAAGCGGATCGAATTAATTGAATTTCGTGTGAAATTAACTGTCACGATTCACAATTTCACGAATAAAATTGTTGGTTGGAATGAAGCAACCTGTGATCAATATTTTGAGTGGTATGAGAATTTTCACCACTGGTAACGATATCAGTGGCATTTCCACATCATTTCAATCAATGGAATTGTCATTCCGACTGTATTAAGTTAATTGTACATACCATGGATATTTTATCCACGTTCGTTGAGAAAAATGCAACTTTGTGGATATTTAGTGGTATGCTGTGCGTTGGGAGTCAGTTGGAGAATTCACATGTGGGAGATGTGAATGATTCACCGTTACATTGCGGAATGCATTGTGGAATGAATGAAACAGAGATAACATTTCGATCTCTTTTTAAATGTAATTTTGAAAAATATGTGCGCAGATAGACACAAAGCAAAGTAGGATACGAGAGTACTCCAACCACCTTTTGCAGAACAGAATGTCTGCCAGTTAAAAGTGACTCACTAGCATGTAGAGTAACACATGTACATGAATCACTGTATATAAGAACCGATTCATGTTACATAACGAGGTATTCTTTTATAAATGTGCGCGTGCGAGCGACCAGAAACGAAAGCGAGCTGTCCGAATGGTTTTGGGATCGAAACTCTTATCGACTCAACTTGGACACGGAATATCCGTCCTATATTCGTCTTTTTTTTTCTTATCTTTCTCTTCTTCACTTTTATTGATTCTTTTACACACTCGTAGTCTTGTTAACTTACTGGTGAATTTTTTCCTCGTGAGAATTCTTTCATAGATGTACCCGCAGACATGTGCACTAAGATGGGATGTACTTGAATGGGAATAAATATTCTTGATCTGAGAAATTTTTGCGGTAAGGAAAAAATAATCGAAATTTTCGGGAAAGTATTGAACTCAAAATATTGAATTGAACAATTTTGTTCGTTTTCATTGGAAAATAATTAATCGCACATTATCGCAGGTGTTTATCATTATCAGATTGGATTTTGTTGCAATTGGAGAATATTTTTCAGTCAAAGAATGTTTTCCTGTTATTGACGAAAGTGAATATTTTATGAGATAGAGAAGCATATTCATCTCAATCGGGAATGTAATTTTCTGCTGAATAGATTCAATAATTCTTTATCAAAAATTAATTACTGATAAAAATTAAACGATTATGAATTACTTTGAGAAAATAGTGAAGAAGACAAAGTTTTCTTGATTTAAGTTTATCTCCCTTCAGTGTATCGACCCAACACTCTTCTGTTCGATAACTTATGATACAAAGCATATTTTTCACCAACAATTTCACTTCGTTCCCAATGGAGATGAATTTCCCAAGAGAGATTACAACTTCGTAAAAACTCTAACTTGAAACATTTGTTTACCAATATTCATTCCACATTTTATCAAAGATATGTGGCATTCGCTGTATTTTTTTCATAGTTTGTGATCATTCCTGAAAATTCCAATTTTTTCTCTGAAATGCAGAAAGTTTTTTATGAAAGAGACTACACAAGTGAAATTGACTATACATAACAAGACTACCAAGAACGTGATAAACTTATCAGCCTATCAATTATTATGAAGAGAGTTCGATTGGTTTCTAATTTATTGCACGCGATGCTACGACCCGCAATTTATTGAAATAAAGGAGAAGGTATGAAGGGTTTTTCCAGCCAGGGTTCTATTATCAATACAAAAAAGTTTGGTCTCAGGTGTATATTTGCAATTTTCGCGTATATTGAACAAAATGTAGAGGAAAATAAATAATTTTTGATGCCTACATGCCCTGAAATTAATTAGATGAGAAGAAAGAGAAATGAAAAATAAGACCAACACTGAAATTGCGCGAGTTGAAATGTGAAACCATTATTTTACCCAGGCACCAGCTGCAAATTGAGCAGTTTGTTTTGCCACCGAGACAAATAGGAGTTAGTGAGAGAGACCAGGGGGAGAAAAATAATGAATAAATACAAGAATAAAATAGGAAATGAGATAGAGGACAGGAAGTTATTGTGTGTAACGCCGCACTGCGTCCCAATATAAACACGTTCCGGTTTGTAGATTTGATCTTACCAAGAATAATAAACGGATTGCATTTAGTGGTGTCCAACCATTTTATAGTTGAATATTTGTCAATTTATCACTGTGTGTATATAAGGAAATCGACGACGACAGAGTTGACAAGATACCGCGCACGATGACACGTCGTCGGTGATTGTCGTTCAGTAAGTGTCTGTGACATTCAAGATGCGCAACGACAGAGACAACGACAGGAACGATGGATCGACGAATTCCTCTGGTGACATCGCGAATTCGTGGCACGTCGCCCGCTCTTCGAGCCAACCTTGACAGCCGTTCAGATGGTGGAACCCGAATACATTGACAACATATATCTAACTGTACATATACATATCGCATGAATTTTGTCGCGGTGATTGTGAGAGAATACAAAACCTGTGAAAATAAACAACGTCGTTCGATGTGTTGTTTCATATAGAAGTTGATATTTTTTCAAGTTTGTATATTCCAGTTGGAGTGCTATTACTGGAAAATTAAAATTTGGTTTGGTGATGCTGGTGAATCCGAGTGGAAATTCAATCGAAAATAAATAATGCAAATGAAATAAAAATTATTACCGCAAAAAGTTTCAATATTCGCGTTCATCAACACAAAGAGAAACGGAAAAACATTTTCTGCAGGTTTTTATTTACCATGTCGCTGTGTCATTTTGTTCCATAATTCCATAATGTAAAATTTCATACTCTAGATGTTTCGTATTCAATCACAAAAACTTTGTGTTCAATCAGCAAATTATTCATCAATAGCAGTTCAAGAATTCACAATCATTACAAGAATTAATTTGGGAATCCATTCGGACGAGACAGTTCTAGAGAAGAGAATTTTCTCGAAAAATTTTTGTGAACGATTAATTACTTGTTTGTTCAATTGCATAAAAAATTGAAATGAAAATTCAATGAAAATAAACTGTTGGATGAAGAACGTTGAGGTATCTGTTCGTTTTTGATAGCTTTGAGCAAAGTAAATACAACATTTATTACAATGACATGTTGTTGAGCAGGAAAATGATGAAATGAAAGAGAATGTGGACACGAATGTGAATATAAACAGAGTAAAAATTAATTCTTTATACGACGATTTATCGTCAAATGGTAGAACTTTCATATTTACAGGATGAATGTCAACAAATATTCATCTCTATGTGGGAAACTAATTTTACGCTTCCTACTGTGTTGATATTTCTCCTCTGCTCATATTCGGTGTGAATTTATCTCTGTAAAATATTTAGTAAAAGCTTTGAACTCTCCAGTCAAAGGTTGAAGAAAGAAGTGATGGTGTTTTCGACAGATATTCTTGGGTCGCCATGATTGGACAGAAATCTCTGATACGATCTAACTACTTAGAAGGTCTCATGTTAAAACAAAGTTGATTCTGAATCCAACGTGAGAAATTAGGCGCACTAATTTTCCAAACAACTTTTGATTGGGAATATCAGACAATGTAAACACAAACTGCCAATGTAAAGAGGAAATCTTGAGAACTTTGATGTTCTATATCGAATTATTGTTACATATGCACACAATGTTCACCTATATCACTAGTAGGAAGAGAATAAGTTTCCTTTTCATATATTTCTCCTCGTGTCATATCCACAGCAACATTTGTAGAACAATAAAAGTTTACTCCAGATCTTGAAAATGTTTGCACGACAATTCGCCACGTCGTCAGTTATGATTGGTGCTGTAAAAGTCTTTTGCTACATGGCAAACGACATCACGTTTTCTTGTTTCGATGGAATTCACATTGTATCGGAATTGGGAATGTGCGAAACGTGTCTGTTCGTACTCACCACAAAAGGCGACTGAAAAATATAAGAAAGTGAGAATAAACAAAAGAAGTAAAAATAAAATGAGTCAAAATCGGAAACAAACTGTTGAAATGAAATGCCAGAAATGGAAGTAAAATATGTGTCCTGTGCAATTTTACAGGTGAAATTGAATTAATTTCATATAATAGCACCCACTGGTATTCCATCCACGTTTCTCTGAATTGTACAACACCAACATATCTTCTTTGTACAATAAATAAGTAACTGTACAATGCAATCCTAACTAAAAGGTAATATATCTAATCCCATCTTGGTGTATGTGGATGCGGAACTTAATTTACTAGCGATAGAGCGGAAACAAATCGATCGAATTACACACACATATATATATATTTAATGGCGATATCTCGAGAGTAGTTTGGAAGTTGAGGTGAGACAGGGAAGTGGCTCATGAATCACAAGCTCACCGAGCTATTTCTGCAGTGTTGGCGATAATAACCATTTTGCGCGTTCATAGGCTTATTTCACCTTCAATTTCATACATCATCAACAATCTATGAAACGTTGTCCGTTGAAAGAAAGTGAACAATCAACCTGCTTGGATGCATCGAGATTCGGAGGTAACATTGAACAAAAACTCCTGGTTGGACGGCCAATCTAAAATTAATTCTGATGAATCCTCTGCAGTAACATTGGACATGCTTTTATTTTCAGTGACGTTTATGTCTAGAGTTCCAATACGACGGGGGGAATGAATTCAAATTTCCATTAAAATATAGTTGGGCATTTGTGACCTAGCAACCGTCGAGCATTTTGGCGATTTCCTATAAATTTGTCCTCTCTTCGATTCGTTAAAACGTATGTGAAGCCACAATCTTCAATGAGAAATGGAAATGGAACTGATCGGATTATTCACTTTGAGGTTGCGGCGTTTGGTATTCAAGAAGGGAAGAGCGTTACAAATGAGAAATAATTTTGTCCGTTTTCCATTCATACCAGAAGCTTTAGATGATGTCGTTGTACAATGTCTGATGATTCATCATGAATTTCATGATGAGAATTTTCCTAATCAACATGTCATTACTCCGGATTGTTAACGCGAAATTTTGTGTTGTATTTAGCAATCGAACATGAAATATTCTCTGGTTCTGATCAGAAGCAACTAGGAGTGGATGTGTATGAGATTGAATGGGGAACTTTGAAGGTTCATTGTTTCCCATGTAGAAATTATCGTCCCGCATTCGTTCCCATGTCGATAGCACATGTAGCCATAAAATCCGCACCAAGGGGTTGGAGATAATTCTTGCGTTCATGTAAATGCTGTTCATTACTTCTACATCTATCACATTCCCATCATAACTAGATCCGTTGATATAATTCAAATTAGTTCCGTGCTGGTCTCGCCATCGACATCAATATAAAATCTTGAAAAAATCTGTGAACGATTTTCTTCCTTTTCTTCCTTGGCTATGGTGCTTGTATAAATGCACGTTAAACATGACACAAGAAGAGATAGGCACGAATAGTAGGATAAAAGGGGAGGCGTATCGTGGAAGTGGCGGCGCACGAGGTTCCGCAGGAACTACCGGCGCTAATAGAGGCAGTTCTTGGATTTATCGCTTACGATGCAGCAGCGTTGCCTCACACACATTCACGCTCTCTTTCGCTCCCTTTTCCTCTCTACCTATATCGAATTTTCGAGGCGGACAAATTCGTTGCCGCGAACTAAAAAGGAAACGCGCATAGCCTGGAGGAAAATGGTGCGAGGCGGAAAGGCGAAGATACAGAAGTGTTGGGTTGCATATCAATGAGAATCCAAGTCCACTGCAGTGGTGTTGCATATCGTCTTTGGCTACTTCTTCGACTAAGTTTCCAACCTGATAGTTGTAATGGGCAGCCTTTATATGGAAGTGGGTGGCCACATGAGTACGACAGGATGGAGCGCACTCGTGACCATTCAATCGTGCAGAATATGCTGCGCTTCGAATATCTTTACGTAATATACAGGGATAAATGTAAATGATGAATGAAATTTCCTGTAATGAAAATTGCATTTTCATTTGAAAATCTCATCATGCTGGGCTATTAAATTTTTTGATGAAACGTGTTTTTTTCCTGATGGCAAATGAAATTTACGGAAAATTTATTGTCACCATCAACGTGACAACGCTGACATTCATTTGAATGGAAGCTCGAAAAAGTGAATAGAGGAGTCCCGAAGTGGACGTAGATATTCTTTATTTGTGAAATTTTATAGCGCTTAACTGATCCGAGCGTTGAATATCAAAAAGGTTCGTTAATAGCGAATCAGGATGGTGACATATGTTATCAAAAAATGTTGGTTTAATGGGAGGTAATTGTGTAGAATGGTATAAGAACTCACATGTACTTGTGTTGTGATAAATTGATGTGACTTAACCGTAGTCCTCAGAGTCTGTCAGTGGTTCGTTTTCATTACTGTCCTAACTTCTATCATTATTTCCACAGTGATTGCTCTGATATGTACCATTGGATGGTTTTGGTTCGCAAGTTTCTCAAATCTTGTGTTAATGTAAGATGGTCAGATTTCGGGCATTGTGGACATCCACGTGCAATCACGACTCCAGAGACTGACTCAAATGGGTTTTCATTTATCAATGAAGAAATGTAGGTGTTGGACGAATAACCACACAATTTTCACGTTTCATATTGCCTCTATTAACAATCTGCAACTCTTTGTTGTCGATAACATGGAAAATATTGTTGGCAAATTGTACTGTGATTGTTCATGAAAGTTCATCCTAACAGTGGTGGAATTTTGGTTTCCATTCATATTGTGATTTCATTGCAAATTATTCACCGCGACTAATCATTTCTAATTTGCTCTTATTTCCAGGATGATTCAGATTGCTCAAAAAAATGAGTTTCATGAAAAGTATATTTCCATGTCTACCTTGTTCATGTCCTTTGAAGTTGAGTAGCAATTAAATATCATTGCAAGAGTCTCAAACGCAAAATCGTTGTGTACTGAATCGTAATGTTGTGCATAAATTCGAGCCATGTTCTACATTTTAATAATTTTCCAAACGAAGGATTTCAAAGGGCACATTTGTAGAAACTCTTCATTTATGTCGTGAGTAGCAATGCTCACATCACGTTTTCAATTTGTCTGTTCACATTATATCTCGAATCGAGGTTTTTGCATCACTTCTAACTGGCGATGTTCCTGTGCGGGTTGTACATCTCTTCATCGGGGATATTCAAACTCGCAATTGATTTGTATCCACCGTAAAACTTTGATATTCTCGTTGCTCTTCTCAGTGATCTTCAGAAGTCTTTCCAATGTATGCTGAGGAAAGAGCACGAAATGATAGTCTTGATTGAGAAAAATTGATTCGTCCGTCCGTACGATCCACTCTCATTCCTTTCAGTAGTAAAACGGCAGACGCATCATGAAGTTACTCCGCCTTTGTAATGATTTATTGACAGATATTTCGTGTAGACGTATATTTGCGTGCATGCTCAATCTCTTGTTTATAGTTGAACCATCCTTCATATCGCTTCATTGTTTGTAGTACTGGCAGTGATTGTTTAGGATGCTGAGAACGTGTTCATCAAATATATATATATATATTTACATGCTTTCCTCACTGCTTTGTGTTCAACTCCAAGCATCTTAAGCTTCATCAGAGCACGCTTTCCTGCGACGCTAACAAGTTCATACCACTCAGATTGCTGAAGGACTTGGCATACCCTTCCAGGCAAATTGCATCACAGATCTTTTCGTGTCATCGTTTAATTGTCTCACACTTCGTCATGACGAAAAATGCGATGTACTGATTATTGTATGAAGTGATTATTAATTTTATGATAAAACGTTCTGTACTGTCCGGACGCATTTTTGTGCTTTTTCTCAAATGTTTCTTCACAGTCTTGCTTTGGATGTTGGCCTAGAAAATGAACTTGACATCGTGGGAATGTTGTCTGATGTAGGTACTACACAATGCAGTTACAGACACTGCTTCTTTCCATGCCGCCCGGGACTTCATTTTTCCAGCTACCTCAGAAATCTACCTCATAAGCGGTCTAGGAAAACGCGGTGTTTGCAACTGTGTTGGATAGTGCTTGTTTTTCTGATGAAAAATATATTTTGAATCACTTTCTACGGTGATTTTTGGTTGAGGAAAATAGAATTGAAGTGGTGAATTCGATTCCTTCGAAGGCTGAAATTCTGGGAATTTTAGCGAATATGATCTCTCCTCGTAGTATGAACAAAACGCACAGAACGGCTGGGATGGTTAGATAGTGCTAACGTCAGTCCTCTGTGAAAAAGAAACGGGGATCATCACTCATGTGAAATAATGAATTGTTTTTACATATGTATGTGGAAAAAACTGTATCAGTCGTAGTTATCGGTATGGTACTATGGGAATACAATATACATAAATAAACATCCATGCCGAGATATATTACGAATTTTTCCATATGCAAATCATGATCTTTGCCCGGTCTCTGAGGGAAAGCGAGAACCTGCGCTTGGGATTTAGCAAATAAATCGCCCGGATTCAGTTCGTACGCGTCAACTCGTTGTTTTTCCGTCCAAGCTCAACAGAAGATCAGAATAGGCTTCACAGGGGATTTATTTTCTCTCTGTGGAGTATAAACAATCACTTCCACTACACCAGAATAAAAAATATATCAATAAAGACTCGCGCTCATGATTGCATAAGTAATATTAATGTTTTTAATAACAAACCTGTTTTAATTTCCAGGACAGATAACAAAAAATTCACAGTCCAGCAACAACTCTACAGGAGAACGATGTTGGAGTTTGCAAACTCCTAGCTGGAAGTAAGGATGGTGCGGTAAGAAACTTTTAAATCGACGTTGGGTGTCGAGGACTTTATTAATTGCGGACTTTCCATTTTCGGAGACAATTGTTATAAGGAAGTTAATTCTTCCATTACGATGTTGAATATATATTCAGCGTTGGATTTTGTCTTTGGTTGTTGAGTTCTCGGAATATATCAGTACATAACCACTCTCCAACTCCATCATTCACTTACTCATCCAGAAAGAACGAATGCAACAACGGGAGGCTCAACCCAGTTCGTATGGTTCAAAAACGCTATAAAAAAGTGAAATTCATTTCTTTTGTCTGTGTCATTACATCTCGATCGACGCTGTGATATGTCAGAGCCAGTGCAATGTGACAAAGTAACCCAAATCTCGTCAAAGAACAAAAAAAAACACCTGTCGATGTGAACGAAAGATAAATTGTGTTCTTTCTTCGGAAACGACTTTGTGATAAGATAGAAAGTATTACCAAAAGAGATATGAAAAATATGTAGAGTTTCAGCGAGGAGACAACGGCCAGGTATTCCAACGACAGTCGTGAAATATTTAGCATACAAATGTAACGCATGAAAGCGAGAGCCATACATCCACCACATACAATTTATTGCAGTGGTGTCATCTAAATGTAATACATATAATGATCGCGTGTTCACATGTAGGTATACCACATATGTGGCGAGGTTTCATGACACGTATTACGAACAAGAATATCTAGACGTTGATTATCACGTTGGTTGTGATTACTAGAAATTCTATGCGGTTGGTGATGGCAATAAATACTCATTGCAGTATGTTTAGAATTGAAGTAAAATGTAACGCTGTCCTATCGATTCACATGGGAGATCTAGTTCACTCGTCATCTTGCTTGTGGTATTTCAACCAACATGAAAATTTTAAACGTACCGATGTTTATCCTGCTGTCTGGATGCAAATAACTTCATCACAATTCGACTGTGTGTTGGGGAAAACATCCTGCTTCATGGGGGGTAGTGCACTTTGGATTTGAAAAATCAGGACAGGGAGTATCAATGTTTGAGGAATGTGAGAATAACTGGTCTGATGAAGACAACAGATTATTTGTAGCATCAGTATCAGCATCAGACGGTATTCATGCATTTCATATTAATTGTCAACGTCGGCTGGTTCCAAAAAGGCTGATCCACTCAGGTCGATTAGGATTACATTTTTGATCTCCAAAATTATTCACGAAGTGATCAATACTTGTGAAGTTGGTCTGTTTGCGCGTGGTTGTAATTTTTGATAAAAAAAGATGCAGATGTGAAATATGTACTGACTGGGGTTGAAATCATCATCGAACATTCCGAATTCTTGATGGGAAATTTTTGGCTTTTTACATCAGTAATTGCATCGTATTGTTTATTTACCTCATACAACAATTTTGATTTTAACTTAATATATATTCTAATTGGCAGTCATCAATTCCTGTCGTGCACTCTCGTATAAAATCACAGCTGTGTGAAACGTTATTGTAACAGCAGCTGTCCAAGAAATACGGTTGAGCTAAAGAACAATTCGCCAAACCATAAAACTGTCGTAGTTGCTTTAAGTTGTATGGCGCTAGCAATACTTTACCCTTAAAGTATATTCACTATAGAATCACAGGTTCCACTGAATTTTCTTCTGAAACCCTGAATTCACACGAGAGGTACATACATGTGAGAAAACAATTAGTGACGTAGTATTCATAGAGTCAAATTGGAATGACACCTCAAGTGTAGAACGTCATTATTAAAAATGACCTTCATCAAGATAACCAACATGTCAACGATTGAATCAAATCTACAGTTGGGATATTTTCTACAGAATTTCATCACGTGAACTGAAACTACTATCAACAATAAATTCGCTAACTGGAAAGGAATAAAATCTACTAAGATGCTTGAAATGAATTCAAAAACAAAATTATTGAGAGGTGGGTTGGTTATGGCGATGATAACGAAAGTGACGAGAAAAATGTTGATACTCACAGATGAGAAAGATTCATATCTATCATGAAGGAACGATCAATGTTGATACTCACAGATGAGAAGGATTCATGTCTATCATGAAGGAACGATCATAGAAGTTATGAAACTTTTGTCAGGACACCTTGACTGTAGGTAACTGTACCAATGAAGAAATACTTCCTAAGTGAGGGTTCTTCTTCATCCAAATTGACACATTCTGTTCATTCCAGTGTGTCCTGAAATTGTATATTGATGTTCACATTATGTCTTGGCACACACTTTGAGTGTGTACTTCTCATCTGGTTCGTAATTTCGCAAAGTTTAAACATAAACGTTTATTTTGGATTTTGCAACGACTACGTCCAAGTGCTGGTACTCGTATACACAAATACATGTGTGCACATGGTATTTTCTAGCTGCCTTGCTTCCACCCTTTCTCACTCTACCTCTCTCTCCCTCACTCAGTGGAGGGCAGTTTACATGCAAATTGGCAAGGAAGATATCGCTCAGGATTTAAGTTCTCTGATGGTTCCGGCGTGTTGCCATAGATCTTGGGTGTGCACTGCCGTCGCGACGGCACTATTATATACAGGCTTGTGAAAATAACGAGTGGAGGGATTTATAGGGAGCGGCCGAGTGCTCGGGGCACACGCTCTATCACACACATATAATGCGAAATGTAGTGTCTCAAGACAGCGATGTGGGCCTGCATTTTCCACATCCAAAAATCTTGAAGATTAATATGACAATATTTTTCTTTTATGACAGGGTTTAAACTTCGTGGCTGATCTTCTTTTGCATCGACTATCCCGAAGACGCAATTTTTTTTCTGTCATACCTGACACGTGTCATGCCAAGAATACGTTCACTGAATTAGGAATTGAAAATTTCCAACAACCTTTGGGGAATGGAGATTCTGAATTCTTTTTTTCGAGGGGAATATGATTCCCACCGGTGAAATAAATGTCTGACAGCAAACGTTATAATGTCATGAATTTTTTTGCGAAATATTGTACGAAAATTTATTCAACCTTATTTCGGAAGACAGACGCACCACCTTCCTTCATGTTACACTTCCTTCCTGATGGATCCAACATGAGAGCGAATGATCTTCACCTTTTTTTTGTGAGAATATGAAAATATTTCTTGTGACATAGCTGATAATTCTTTTTATGTTTACATATTCGTAAGAGATACTTCTGTGCACATTTCATCTACGCTTTGTCAAAATTATCTGTACCTGAAGATGCTAAGGACTGAACCTTTTTCCGTTTCTCTAGAAACGCTGGACGAATATTCCGTTTCAATTGTTGATCAAACTATTCCAATTTGTATTGAGATGTCCTAGTTTTGAAATGACAATTTCTACAGCTTATCATTCGCATGTTGATAGTGAATTATAATGATGGCGTTTTGGTGTATTGACTCGCTGCCTTGTTCTTCTTTTTATCACATTGATACGCACACACACACACACACACACAAATGCCTACATGCTGAAAAGTATTCATCATTGTGTCAAGTATTTCCACATATTTTTTGAACTGTATGTAGTCTTGGCAGAAGAAACCCAAGATCGATTGTATCTCATTATTTACTGTCGTTGCACTTGCAGATACAAATCATTCTTCTGTCAAGGCTTATTTGTCATTGGGATACACAACGTTGTGCACGAAACAACACGAGACAAGATAAAGCGCATATGATACACGATGTACTGCTTTTTAGAAGTTATCGATCAATCATTTCTGTTAACTTATCACGAAAGTTTACTTTCATTTTTTTTTTCAATTTTGGATTTTCAAGTCTTATCCGTAGAAAAGTTGGATTGTAGGATATATAGGGGTGGAACCAGGATGGAAATTTCCAGGGCTTAGTGTCTTGGATATCTGCTTATTCGTTTGTTGAGGAACTTCTGTTGAAATTCATTCATCAATAACAAAACATTCAATAAATAACAACAGACGTGTAAAATTCAAGCTGATGTGTAAGACAATGGAATAATGAAATTTCACCCAATTTTCGTCTCGCCAAACAAAATTCATCGAGCTTGCTTTGTATTCATAATGATTGAGCGATATAACTGCTTGGAAAATGATATGACGGAATATATTTTTAATAATGGCCGTGCATATAATCCGAAATTTCCATACAGAACTCTCAATTTTCATCGACATCATGTCCAGCACGTCTATTCTTCCATCGCATAAAAAATATTGCCAATGAATGGGCTATACACATCACGAACTCTGCTCATTTCATCTGGACTCTTTCAATGCTATTTAGTTATAACAACTTCCATTGTGTTGATCACAGTCAGGAAAAATACTCCACCAATGTCGAGTTTATTTGTGACATATTGATCAATTTCCATTTGTAAAATTTGAAACGTTGAAAATTGTCTATCATATCACAGAATTTATGTATCATCACTGTCTGATGGAGGATAATTATCTGAATGAATAGATAACGTACTCGTAAGAGCTGCAGGTAGTGTGATGAGTTATTCAGAATTCAATGATAGACAGATTTTTGACAGCCTCCATCAATTTAAATGTTTTAGTAGACAGACAGCATGATTGAATAAACCTCATAATTCTATCTCGAACAATTGGAACAACTGTAATGTCATAAATATGATACATTGATGAATCTACTCAGGGTGTCTAAATCATCATCATGTGCGATAAAATTTTGTCGAGACGTCATGTTGTTTTCACCATGACGATGATATCCATTTAATCCACTGCCATATTTCCCTCATACCATGTACATCTACATGAATTCCTAAATCGATGATGATCACAAATTGAATTCATTTAAGTCTCCAATTCACCGTTACGAACTAATTGGAGACTGTGATTTTTGTGATGGCAATGGAACTGAAATGAGAATTAATTCAATGATCGCTCAATTGATTAATCTGAAGCAACGGTGGATACAATCGGAGGCCGGGGGTTACGGTGAATTTAATTATAAATTCCAGGAGCTGTTAGAAGTACTTTGGGTAGAAAGCTCGGCTTCGTCTCGTCCAAACCGCAGATAAGATTTTAAGACTTTCAATACACACAACCCACAAATTGCATCGTTGTGATTATCCACGAATATTATCTCCGCCCATTTCCTTTGATAATACCAACTTTGATGTTCGATATTTTTTTATTTTGTTCATTTTATTTATTTATTACCATTAATTCATGCGTGGATATATTTGCTTGGAACTATGAGCGTTCTTCCGATGATTCACCCGCATTCTCTTTGCAACTGCGAAGAAAGTACTCAAACCATTTGAGGAAAACATCAAACTTTAAATTGGTATCCAAACAACTCGTTCGTTCTTACATGAGAAGAAGAGAAGGGAAGAGGAAAATTGGGCAAGAAAATGAAGGAACTTTCACAAATAAAATTGACATGAAAATGTGGGTTGAGAAAATTTATTCCATTCACGGTTATGCATTGCTTATCTGTTTCACTGTTAAATAAATAACTGAAATATTAGAATAAACTGATCATTAAATCTCGGATTCTCTATCAACAATGGCATCTTCTATGTTGTCTTTCTAATCATCGTTTTGTTCTACAATATAATGAAAAGTTTTTATCGCGTGATAGCGGTGATGATAACAATTATGAGTTGTAGCTTAAGTTGATACTCTCTGGATAGTTTCTTTCGGAAAGACAACGTGAAAATGATGAATTTCGAGTGGTGATACCTCAATGACATTAGAAATTGTATTGAATTGATATTCTTGTGACATTTCAGGGATGATTTATTTTTTCATTTGATGATTAAGTTATCTATGAACAGAGTATCCAGTCATGCATAAATATCACATTTGAATTCAGTTCGACTTTTATGCTACGAATATTTTCATCAAATTGTGATACAAAATTTCATAAAATTGTTATTTATCAATTTTACATCAGAAATGAATTGTTTGGATCACGAATTTTTGCGTGACATTCATCTATAGTAACTGAAATATAGGGGAATGTATCAATGACGTATTTATCATGGATGAAATATTCCACTTACTGATTAGAAAGTTGAATCACAATCGATCCTGCATCACCTTTCTCTCTCTCTCTCTCTCTCTCAATGAGTCGAGCATGATGAAGGAATAAAAAGTGTTGAGATTAGCTAAACGATTTTTACCCTTAAGCCATTGCTTTTTCCTTCTGCTTTCAATCCATTGGACAACTCTCGCGGTTTTGTGGTTCGATGTGGTGATCTGCAAATCACGTCACAGTTCATTGTCTGTATCACGTTTCGTGCTTTGTAGATTGTTTTTGTTACATTGTCACAAATATGTTTGATGAATGTCGTTCATTGCATCGTGATCAGTTCATGTCTCCAACGAAAGTGTTCGTAATGCGTTTATGAAATGTTTCTGATTCGATTAGTAGAATGATGGAGTAATGATGACGAGGCTTAGGATCACGCACTCGTACTTCTTCGAGTTATGAAGACTCGAGGTCATGGTCTAGTGCAACCGGAATTGCGACCGTGAGCTCATTTTTTATTTCACTCACATGTCGTTTCTCTGGTTTTGGTTGCTTTCCAGAATTTACAATATGTAAAGACTTGTTCGCTAGTTTGGAAATTGGTGAGTCACACAGTGGAATTTTTACAACACCAGTGTACACGAGTACTAATTAATTTAACAACTATGTGAGTTTCACTGGTGAATGTGATTATTAAACAATACGAATGAATAAAGCAGGTGTCGATTTAATTCACACGATAAAAATTTTTAATTGGAATTTACTTTCACTTTTCTTCTTTATTCAGGTCCTGTCATCTGGAATGTGATCTTGTCATAAATTGTTTATGAGAAGCAAATAAAATTCATCTTTTTAAGATTTTTTTTCTAGTTTTAACTGAAAAATTTTTTATAAATTAAGCTACCACATGTGGTGTGATTACGCTCAAAAAATCCTCATTTAACTACAAGAATTATCAGGATATCGAGATATGAGCATCGAGTAAAATTTGAGTTCCATTATTACTTTACATCTGGTGCAGGAATATAACCCGATGATTTGAAACAGATCAATCATCGTTGGAATGACGTGTGGTAGCCTTGAATTATCGTTTGCGGTTTCCCACGGGTGCAAACAGCGGTGAGTCTCCATTTCATACAGAAAGACCTTGATGAATAACGCATCATGTACATTTGATGAGTACAGAGATAAAAAAAATTTAATACCCATGTGGTAGAATATCACAATGAAATCGCGTAACAATAGTTATACCGTTTCGCGCTACCTAATTATTAATTATTAACACATCTCTCGAAAATTTTGCAATCCACTCATAATCATCCTCATACATGAATACTTCACCGGTTGCTTTCTCATGAGAGCTACGGATATGTTTTCATAAACATCCGGTTTGATTCAGCGCAACATTGACTACTTCTCCATGTAATGTTTATAACTCGTCTGAACTGTGTACCGAGCCGTATGGATAAATATCAATAAACATTTAGCGCGTGCATTCGCACTGCCTTTGATTTCCTGAAGTTTTGTATACTGAAAGCGGAAATTTATTGCACTGTTGACTCTGAATTAAACAATAAAATTTCACAACTTTATCATCGGGTTATCAAAATTTTTCGTTTACCTACGTTGCCTACATTTTCTATCAAACTATACAAACGTGCTGATGAAAGTTCAGTTTAAATTCGACACGGACATTTAACAAGGATAGCATGAGGTAATTCATAATAATTCAAAATTTTCGTGAATTCCATTGGTGAAAATTAATGTGCGGGAAATACTGCGACATTTTTCATGCAAAATTGTGCAGAATTCTCTGAGACCATATATCACTTATGCATCAACCGCGTTCTATAACGGTGGACACTTGGGATTTGCGAAAAGGTGGACCAAGGGTAAATTCAATATATTGTTCATGATGACCTCGTTTCCAGGAAAAGTAAATCTCATAACCATGCCCGCTTAATTTCTTGATCGTAGTTATATAGATCCCACTGCCCCTCGTTCGCACAAATATGAGATATGTGTTGGGGAAAAACTTCTGCTATTTTTTTTTCCACTCTCGCAACGATGAAGAAACTTTATACGCTAGAATGAATACGGTTATTCAAGCGTTTTTGCAGGACATCAATCACTCCACGTCAACCCCTTGATTTGAATTGGAACTGAGCAATGAAACGATTGACTTCCACTGTAATGTACGCTCACATTAATTGTGAATTTACTTGATGTCCAATCAACGAGATCAGTTGGATGATTCTTGTCCGTTTCAACTAACAAATCAACGAGGATCGCAAAAGAATTCATAGAAGGTCTATATGTCATGAAAATTTTAATGGTTTTTTGAGTTTTTGAGAAGGAGATTACAATGGAAATATTGTCAGAGTTGCATTGAAAACGAAGAAGCAAAGTGGCTTCTTTGCTCACCCACGTCCATACTTGTGTTTGGAATGTGTTAGTCATAATGTCCGTGTTAGTATAAATGTGTAATTGCGAAAGTCAAGAGATAAATTGATGACATTTCAAAGTAGGCAAGATGTGTTTTTATAATCGCGATGCATCTGCGTGAATAGTCGTATTTACAGTCACAACTTGAACGTTTGCAGAACAGATGATTATGTTTATTCAGTTTCATTATTTAGCTGTAATCCTACGTTACGTTGGTACTTCACTTCTCTTCATATTTCCATTTCTCACAATAGACAGGAATTAATTACGGAGATAAAACTGTATGCAATACAATTAGAAACATTTTGGAATTGAATGCATTCCACCGTGATATCCATTGCAAATTTTCAATGATAATCCGTTGAGAGTGTACACATGCTGCCTAAAGAAAGTTGTGTATTTATCCAAATTCACGTTGGAAATTTATTAGTTTTGAGTATGTTCCAACTACCAGAAAACTTTTTCCAAAGTGCAAATGGAGAATGTTGCTTCAGAGATAATCAACGAAAGTTCACTTCAGAATCACTTTTGTTTGCTTTGATAGAGTATTTGAAGCTTTTACAAAGTTAGATTCTATGTAAAATTTCATTGTGGCACTAACCGAGACAGTCATGAATCACTGATGCGATTTTCAACTGCAGCGATTACGAAAGTCTGCGATGTGGTATAAGGTAGGATCCTCATTCGGTACAGTACTTTAAGTGCTCTGGTTTCCAAATTTTTGAGTTTCAACGCGAAGTTTACATTCTTTCTCTTCATTCTCAATCTTACCTTTTTTGCTTTTCATTTCAACGTATTTTTCCTTGGCAATAATCCAACAACTGTCTGTGTGACCACACAGTGACTGCGACTTTTGGATTTATGTGTGGGTGCTGTTCAGCATTTTCTCTCGCGCTTTTCTACTGCCACCATTTTTCCCATACTATCTCTCGATGCATTCAATCCTTCACAGGCGATTCCCCCCCCCCCGCGCTTTCGTTTGTTTTGCTGGCGGATATGAGAATTTCAATGCATTCAAAACTTGATTGGCTTGTCAATAGTCCACCATCGTGTTCGCCTACGGAGCGACGCTTTGAAATGGTATTGTTGTCCATCTATGTGTTCATGTATATTCAAATAGATATGACCGTGCGATGCGTACACTCGATATGTATATATCATTGCATGTACATACATATGGATGGTGATAGATATAGACATATAGAGATAATGGGATTCTCTAGCATACGTTGATGCATGTGCACAACATCCAAAGGAAGAGATGGTACGTGAACGGGAAGGGGTTACGAGTTGGGTTCTTGCGAGACGAACTAACTCACAGAGCCGCGTCGAATCCAATTGGGAAATAGAGAGATACAACTAGATAGCTGTCAATTACGCGCGGTTTGCATCTCTAATTGCGAAAGTGCATGCGCAAGAAAGTGGCTTTACAAAACTTTACGGAATTATACCATTTATTACTATTCATTATCAGATGTAATGAAATTATTCTTCCATTATTATCCCATATCAGTGTAACTATCAATACCGCTAAGTTCAAACTTTATTTGGAATGACGCATTAGGAAATAAATCAATTGATGTGATAATAAAAATGCTACGAGTCACTACTCGTTAATTCACTTTTTATACTCTGGAATGGGAGATCCTGGAATTTTTCCTCTTTTGTCTTCGTCCATTGGATGAATATTTTGGACACCTTCAAATTTATGTGTGAAAGTGTTGACTCGGGGTTTTTTGGTGTGTTCTAAAATTTTATTGTTAACATTAAAATATCCGGAATGTCTCTCACATCCGTGATGATACATCTCTGATTGCAAGTTAACAGAAGTATAAAAAATTCATTAACAATTATGATGGCTATAATTGTTCGTTGGTTGAGGGATGTCGAGAATTTTTCTTCATCTTGAGTTGATAGATTTATTGACGTTGTCAGTAAGAGGAGAAACAATTTTCGAGTGGATGGACTCAAATTAAATGTGTTGATTATGAAATATGCAGATTCATATTGGATGTGAGAAAGGAGTGTAGAAACCAAATGATGCTCCAGTCAAATCTGAATGAAAGAAAAAAATGCTATTAATAATAATTTAACTATTTAATACAATCGAAACGAAAATTGATAATGTCCATGTCACTTCATGAGTACGATGACTTGGAGATATGAGTTCGATACAGCTTATTCATGATTTTTTGTCATACCTCTTTCAATCTTCGAATGACAACATGAATTTATCGAAGAAACGACGTAACGCTTCTTCACAAATCCTCTCTCCACTCCCAACTATTCAAGAGATGGAACTTCTGGAAAAAGTGAAACTTCATGAATCGCTTTTTTTTTTTTCCTTACAAAATTTCATCATGAAAATGTCACATTCCAGAGAGATTGAATTAATTTTTACACACGTATGAAAATTTTATGTTACAGTGATGTTAATTTTGACGGGTTTTATAAAATTATACAAATGTGACAAGGAGAAAATAGAAGTTTGGCTCCAACATGTGCGTGAGCGTATGTTTATTTATGTAAATTAAAATATGAGAAAGTGTCACCGATGAATATTTCATTCTGACAGCAATGATGATTACCAGATAAATTTTCTCATGATGAAATGACGCCATTGCGAAAAATAGTTTCTCTAATAGCACACCGGATGGACAAGCTATGTATACATACATATTTATATATCAATATGACTAACAAAGAAGAGAAAAAAAAACTTTATTTGATTATACTCATTTTTATTTGATGAACATATTTCCAGGATGCTCCGGTAAAAAACGAAACTTTCTCGTTTGGAAATCACTGTGCTGTTCTTCTTCGAAACCGGTTTACATTCTGTCTCCGGTTATACGCACACACAAACACAAACACATCTGCACACAAGTCATGCACAAACGAATGACCTTTTTGCGTCCTTGATACAAACGTTATCTTCACCCAGAATAAAAACATTCATCCGAAGATTATTTTCCACGTCGTTTTTTTTCTTTCGTTATTATCGTCGTGAGCAAAATTCTACTGCAGAATATTCAACATGAAAGTTAGTGAGGTGTGTAGCACGTGTGATCTATACACTCTGTTGCAAAAGAGAAAGAAAAAATTATATCCAGTTAAGCGTAGTTTTATAGATATTAACCTGTTCACAGCTGGCTGTATGGTATATGGTCGAGCACTGTTTTTCTATTTTTTAAAAAAATTTTTTTTTTCCAGTGTTTTCCCTCGATTATAAATGAACCGGGGAAAAAAACGAGAAAGAAAAAAGCCTTGTCGATAACTACCATACTGTACATTTGCTCATATCGGTTACCCATTCTCTCTTCCCATGTGTGGGCGGTTTTTGCCATCGTAAAACCTGAACTTTTATATAAAATGCTCTTTTACAATAGTAGATATTCCATCGTGTACAACTTTAACATACATGCACATACTCCTGTTTATAGATTCTCAGAGAGAATACATGAATAAGGAAGCTTTATGAAAGTTCCTGGTGAATGAAGGAAGAACAGGCTGTTACAGATTACAGGGTATAAGTCATTGTGGACTTATATTACAAAGGATGAATGATATTGCCAGCTATTGTGAATATTCGTGCATCCATTCTTTTCATCAACCTGGAAAACTTGGAGTCAAACGCAACATCGATAGTGGAATGTTGGTTGAAATGTCTTCTGTGAACAAATGGCAGATAACGTGAATACATTACACGAGGTCATCGAGGCTCTCCTTCATCGAAGATGAGGTCGTGAGTGTGTGCGTCTACATCTTGAATGTACATTCATATCCGTTGGACTGTAGGACAACAAGAGGTTGTCGGCATTGGGAAAGTGTGTCGTCGAAAGGTCAGCACGTTATTGAGCCTATGTACTGGTTGCATCGTGAGGCGCATCGTTTCAAGTTGTGTTCTTCTTTGACTCTTACCTACACTTATTTCTGAGGGATCAACGAAGAAACATGAAGATGAGAAAGAAAAAACATGGTCAGGGCCTGTATAACGTCTGTAAATGGTGTGTGCGCCAAATGATATAGAAGTTGCTTTTCAATGCAGTCTAGATATGGCAAATGCGTGAATCTTTTCTTACATGAGTTGACTGGAAAAGGCCTCGTGATCATTTCGATGCCACCATTGCTCTGTGATATACCAACATGTACATGTTTTATGTATTAGTATGTGTACTATTCTTCCGCAGACCGGTTATTGGGTCGTTGTTGTCGTGCACGAATGATTCGATCTCTGACCTTACCTCTGCTCTTCTCCCAGATGGAATTTATCATTACGTTGAATCGTAGAGAGTTCATGCCACGATGGAAGTAATATCACACTTTGCTCATCATTCTATGGAATAGTCGTTTCATCTTGTGTATGTGAGATGTGTATGTCGTTGATATTGTAGAGGCTACACGGACAGATGTGAATCAGGATTGTTGATTGCGAACACAAATTCGTTGTGAGCGAATGAGAACTTTCCTATTGGATGAAGAATCTGTAGGATAATTCACCACATTTCAAGTTTACGAAGATGAATTTTTTGTGATGCTTCATTGTGACGCTGAATGTTGAATTTGTCGATGAAAATTGAGTATAGATCTTGAAATTCCAGTTTTAGCAGTTGAAATTGTCATGATGGCGATGTATTTTTGAATATCCCCATGGCTTTATTTTCTCAATATGTAATTTGATATGATGTCACGGAATTATATTCTACGTTGGAAGAGCAGTCATGAGTTTTCATGAATATTGAATATTGATGAAAAATTCTGCTGCACGTATGATCTTCATTTGGGATCATATTCGTATTTTCATGGCACACGAAGTGGTTTCATCACCAATAGGTAGCGAACCTGTTAGCATTCCAATAATCCTATAATTCCATTCGGACTCAGAATAAACGAAAATACTATTTTATATGTCGTCGTGCAAGTCAGCACTTAGTTGTACACTCGACATGCATTTAACGCTACATTCAGTAACAGAATCTACAGACTGAATTGAACCCGTTATATAACCGAATGACATTTTCTCTCACGTACTTCTATCCACATGTCCACTTGGATCTAAATGTGAACGGCAAATGAACGTGGATTTTGGACGTATTGAGTATACGCATATGTATAGATGTGTGGAGACACTGCTCATTGATGAAGGTCTGACCAATGATCAAAGGAACATTTGTGTCATGTAATTTCACAGAATTGAATTTAATATTGGAAGTTGAATGATTGGAAAATTTGTGAAATGTTCAACCAGTTTTCATTCGTGTTGTGTTCTGACATGATCGATTTCCATTCATGCTGAAAAACATGTTCCAGTCATCAGGTCGATAAAATCGGATCAGATTTTTCTTCTTGTTAAAAGCATTCCGCTTCATTGCTGATTATTAAATATTGGGAAAATTCGTGTACTGATAATCAACTGTAGCTAGTGGAGGCAAAGTTTTATCTGTGAAATGCCTAAAACATTTCATGCTGTGCTTCTTCATTGCCACTGTAAGATCATCATATGATGGATGAACAAAATTCAGGGGAAGACTGCTGACGCAGTTGAGTGACACTATACACTTCTCGTCACCTTCGATAATTTTACTTCTACTTTATTATGTTCTAGTTGATCTGATTATACAAAGGGCATTTCTTGTGGTGATTTTTGATCCGCTGGAGAATTCATTAAAATGTTAGTTCAATGTATTCAGCAGGAATTGGGTCAATGGCTCAAATATTGCCGCTTTATCCTGAATCATTGTTTGAGAGGAGGATCACCAATGAACAATAAACTACATGGATGATCATTCTGTCTGTAAGAAGCTATCACATATCAACGTCTCCAGCATCATAATTAGAATTTTCATCCAAACCTCCACTGATATTCCCGAATATTTTTCAATTCAATTCTTATTACATTGCAATCATGACAAATCATTGGATAGTTATGTACGTTAACGATGCATGAATTTTCGGTGGTTTCTCAATTGTGTCATTGCTTTTGTGTTAGAACTGACGAGGTTGTTCCGTGCAGACCATTCGTCTCTAGATGTGCTAATGGAGTTTCCACCAATTTGTCTAAATTGTGGTTGACAAGGCGTCTGTGATTTCAACATTATATTCTCTCTTCTTACTCTCCTCGTGTCTGAAGTATCAAAAGCTCAAATGTGTCGTCAGTGAAGACTCTTTCGTGCGTCAGTGACATCATAACTGTGATGCACAAACGTGACAAGGCTTGCATAAAATCTTGCACAATTAGTCTAATTCCGTGTTGGAGCAGTAATTATTTTTCCAGTTGGTTTGCATCATACAAAGTGAATGAGCCATGTGAAATTCGTCGTTTAGGTGAGTTTGCAATTGAAGATGTAAAGGCGTGAACTCAATGTGGACAAACTTTTACGAGAAATTAAATATTAGCTGTCGTGCTACTGCGCGGATCAGTAGCTCTTATCTTACACCATTATTATCTATGCACAATAATTACATTACGAAATATGCTGTGAACATCTTATTGTCCGATGGCTGCATCAAGATTTCGTACATGATGAACAGATGAAATTTAATTACATACGAACAATATTTCGCTACTGGAATAAGCTATCATCACTTGCCATGAAGCTGTGATGATTTACTAACAATAATTACATGTCTGTGACTATACTCAAGTGAAGTATCATCGTTTTTTTCAGTCTTCTGGATTGCAAGAAGGGTAATTACAAGTGTTGCGATCTGTATGTACATAAGAAGGTACGATGCTGTAATTCAGATTCATCTTGGTACTTATACTTCCCCCATGCAATAACATTCGCAATGGCTATACACCCTCTAACCCCCCTCACAATGTCGATATTGATACTCGAGAATGACATTTTCAGACGCAAAGAGTTTTCCATGTGAACTCATCACAGTGTAGATTACAATATTTGAAATAAGAGCTCGAGCCAATATAGTTCACCTGAAGTGTTCGACTGCCTACATTCTCATGGATAAGGAGAAATGGATATATGAAATACAGTCATACACAGAAACACCGGAAGAAATATAAGAAGGTCGAGAAATGGGTTGGAATTGTTGAGGCGTAAAATTCGCGACACAATGAGGGTAAATATACGAGGGTGAGTCGAGTATTGATCTTATATACCTAGCGTACCCCCAGCTCACAACGTAACACTGTTGGACACATATACATATAATGTTCTTATCCATTTTTACCTTTTTGTTCAATTACTTTTGACTGACAGTGTATATGTGGGTATGGCAAAGCTCTTGAACCTCCTTACATTGATCTTAAACATGGTTTTGTCTCTCTCAGGAAATTCCGCAGTGTTTCGCCTTCGATATATCCCAATCTATTGTCGCGTTGCAAGTAGGAGTTGTGCTTTAATAGTGTCTTGATTAATGTCTTGCTGGTGGCGTATCGTAGCAAAACACGAGTCGAAGGATCAAGCAGAATTTTATTGAGAATGAGCGCCCTTTACATAAGCCACACAATGGATTTTTGTGAATTCCTTTATATGACTTTCAAAAAGCATTTTGATCTTTCATGTATGGATGGATGTGAAGAGAGTTGAAGCAAGTTGGGTAAAAACACGGATGATGAGATGATATGGTTGAGAATTGATTGATGATTTATTGAGAAAATTTGGATCAATCTGCATGTGGTGGGTGTTTCATGTGACTTTGATAGTTTTTCCAGGAGATTCAAATCATTGTTGATGTTCATTGGATCATTTTTGCTTTATGATTCATCATCACTTGATCCTATCCAAAAACTGTCTCATTTCTGTTTCAAAGTATCAATCAGAACATCCTCATACAGGAATTCCCTTTCACCTGTAATTCCGAAATTTGGTTGAACAGCTGGAAAATTTTTTGACATGCAAACTGATTTCGACTCTAAATAGGCGAGACATTGGATCTAGAAATTTAGTAATAAGCACTCGGAAGCTGTGAACAACGGAATCAAATAATTTAAAGTCGAGGAAAATACGTCAATGGAAATTCGTATCAGGCACCCACCTTGTGAAAGTACTGATAATGCTATCAAATTGGACCAGTGCACTCTCACAATCAAACATGTTGAAATCGATGACATCTAATTATTACCGAACAAACACGTGGATATCATCTTCAGTGAGGCATAAAATCTGTGTTAATACGATATGGGGATTTATGTTCTAGTGGTGAAATTGCATCACGAAATGAAATGTGTTGAGAATATCATATCAATGCCATACCTTCCACATCTGATGGATTAATTTGAAATACCGAGCAATAGACGAGCAAATGAATTAACTCACATTTTTTCACTAATGGTCCTATCAGACACAAATTTTTTGATCTATCTACAATCACACTACACAGACATGCATGCGGAAACTCAATTATCATATCATTGCACATACTAAATGTATAATTGGATTCGCTTGCAGACTTGTTCGTTAATTGGTAGCTATCATTAAAATTCGATGCTGGAAATGTACGTCCTCAATTTTGTACATTTTGCATTGAATTTTGCATGCCCGCATAATGCTGTGTTTGCGTAGCTATTTCATGCTGAATAACTGCGAAGTTTGATTAAAAATCATTGATCGGTCGCTGGTGAAAAGAGTAATGTGATTAGTTATATTTAGTTACGAGGGTCGTGAGTTACTTTGTACTGAATGATTTGACAATTTAGTTCCCGTGTGTTCTCCATTTAATATGGAGAGGTAGAAAGCTCTTGGAGACATTGCCTCACATATTGCTGTCGACAGTGTCATCTTTAAATCAGATAAAATTTTCTTATTTGAGCAACATGTCTGTTGGATAGTCGTCCTTGAAATCATTTTTATTCATCATTTCCATTTCACATTACGAAATATGTGAATTTCTGGATTGTTATCCACAAAATTCGCTAATGCAATTTCACAAACAGACCAAGTTGTACCAAAACCAGAAAAAAAAATATATATTCCACTTTTCACACTGTTGTTCACCATTATATTGTTATTTTGTAGCTCACAGCAAAAGTTTGAGCCAGCTGTTAGTGATTCTGAGCGCGTTCATTGAGGGTACGCGCGGGCATAGGACGCCCGGTAGTCTTAATTAACTCATGACGCTACCGATGCAGCGAGAATGGTGTCGTGGCTTTGCTCCATTCTCGGCTTTAACCCTCCTGTACAACTTTATCCACGTACGAAAACGGAAACTGCGTTATAAATCTTCGTACAGAAATGTTACTCTTCACGCCACGTTTTTTCTCTCTCATGTTTTCATTCTACACATTCACATTCATGTACATCAAACGTGGAATGTGGAAATGGAGGAATAACATGGTGAATGAATTCACCAAGTGGTGGTGCATCTATCAACTTGATTCGTTGGAATCGAACAATGCATGGCAGTATGCGTGACACGTATCTCACTGTGCGATGTAGTGTACCAGTCTCCTCGTTGAGTACAGTGCCCAAAAGCTTTATCTTTTGTAATTGTTGTCACTATTGTCACGTATTACATCACAGTTGTAACTTAGAATTGTACTTGGACAAAACCCACAGCTCTGCACACCAACTTTACTTTCCAAATTCAGTCTTCGGCTTTGTTATCCAATTGTACAGTTGAAAAACTTGCTTTCCCATGAACATTCGCTTCATATCTTTCCAATAGTCTTCTTCAATGTACTTGTGTGTATTGGCGCGAGGATGTCATTTGCCCGCAGGGTAAACTAAGAATCGATGATCGAGAATTTCCGAGATATTTCTCAATATCGAGTTCCTTTATCGGAAACTTCACTTTTGCGGTAACCCGGACTATACTGAAGAAGAGAATTCAGTCTAGTGTAGAGTTAGGTTTATGAAAAAATTCTGTCGTAACCTCCGGGACATTTCCAAGGGATATTGGAAAGAAACGGGATATTTTCCAAGTTGTAATGGAAAAAAATCATTTATCGAAAGTGAATTTGCAAAAAGATTTATTGATTTGGAAATAAAAGTTATTGGGGACAATCCAATAAATTTTTTTTCGTGACAGTGCTGCGTCATTCATAATTGCTCATTTGGCACATTGACCATTGGACGACCCAGTTGGATATAAAATATTACTCATTCAAGTCGCTTCTTAATGTGTCGTGTCTAGGTAAATATGACTCTTGATATCTCCCATCTAATCCAACCCTGACGTTCACCAGCAAATGGGACAACCCGGTCTTTTGATATGCACCAGAAAGTTGGAGCAACTCACTTAGGAATACTCATCCGGCCTCTGTCTCGACTAATGCATATGCGATGTTCCATACCAGATCTACTGCTGCTAGCTCGCTTGAATAATTCTCAAATTCACCAACCCTACAATGATATGTGTCAAGCAATCAAGTGTTTCTAACTATCCAATTTCTTTAAAACATTGTGTTACGTAACCAAGGGAATACTTATCTGTTCACTGATAGATTAGTAAAAACTCAGTCTAGAGGTAGGAGTTTATTTGAAGATAACACGATATGTTGAGAGATGTGTGAGCTTTTCCTCTTGATACACTACAAATTGAAATCGATTTCAATAAAATTCTCTTCACGCATTCATGTATTGTCATTCCGCTTGGACCATTCCATAAACCCAACACGATACAAAAGGCCTCAATGTTTTCGGGTTACTTGAGATAATGGAAGGGAATTGTTCAATGATGCAAGAATGGCTGGATATTGAGATTGTTATTTGTTACATTCTGGGAATTCTTGTTGAATCTTGCAAATGTAAAGACACTTGGGTCGTTACTTTGTCCATCGTTGGATACATTGCCAACGTTCTGACTACGTTATGATCACTTTTATGATGAAAAACGTTCCAATTTTAAACATTTCATGAACCTAATGAATCAAATTAAATTCTGAGTGACTATTTGAGTCTACAAATTCATTTAATTCATCCAATTCTCTAATGCAGGATATGAAAGCGTGAAGACGAACACATTTCACAGCAAGTGGTTCGAGTATATAAATAGTGGAAAGAGCTGCGATTAAAATTGTATCAACATTCATCCATATCATATTTCTATATGAGACCTTCATCGATTGAAAATTCATATTTTTTGGCACAAGCACGTCTGATATGCAAAAATAAGCCCCAATGCTGTAACTCATAAATTAAGAGATGTATTGTCTCAGAGCAGACATGATTACATTGGACTGGTCGATAAGCATTTAAGCCGTAGAACAAGGGCTGGCCTGTATAAGCTGAAGTTGATACTAAGCTCTACGACAAACAATCGGGAATTCATTTTAGTTGGATTATCGATCGTTAGTCAAACATTATGTGTGCATAGTGTGAATATACTGGATTGGTCCAAGCAAAATTTACTTCTTCATGCTGAATATTTTCCACCATCATGGCATTGATCGTAAGTGCAACATAATTAATGCAATGCAGTTCAATAAGTTGGTATCACCATCACAGTCGTTTATATGAGTAACATAAATGTGCTTGCTATAGAGACTGAACGTAAAAACGAATGTCAATAACACAAAGCGTGATGATCTTTTGTTACAATGAAAGGATTCTGCCATCATCAATGAGTTCTTGAGTTGGTAAAGTTCTTGATTATACGCAGCCGGCATGTGACATGTACATGCAGCTTAAGCTTTATATTTGCGACCGTTCGTTTCTTGTGGTTTTTTTTTTTCTATCCTTACTTTCCCTTATTATGTACCTTCAGGCCACAATATAACATTGTCCGTATCCTTACGCGCCCGACTGGGTCTTTGTATTCCCACGACAAAAGCACATTGTGGGAGAAAAGAATATCCGAGAATAGACCAAAGAAAAGTGCTTACAAGTTACTGGAGCTTTCTTCACGAATTTCTTCATGTTGCATTTTGGTAGTGACACAACAGAATCACCATACACTATTGGGAAAGTAAATGGAAAGAGCGAATAAAAAAAATGTGGGAAGACTCTGTTTTCTCTTTGTGGTGTGGGTACGGTTCAGTCAAGATGAAAATCATTACTGGTCATTTACAGGAAGAGAGAATGTTGTTTTGGACACGATTGATTACAAGTGACTGAACAATTCGATGTAACTTTGGAAGAATTAAACACTTGCCGAGTTCTTTTGCTTTTTATAGATCTTCGTTTCACAATAGCTCCATTCATTCATCACATGGAACTTTTATTCGAATCTTTTTCTTGTGAGTGCTAGTGAAAATTCCTCCTTCATCTTTATTAAATGTTTCTGAATTTTATATAGAAGGGTGGAAGAATTGAGTGATGCTTCTCACTGGATAGTGCCAGGTTCTGAGTCCAGCTTTTGGGGAATTAGTGACAAAAACTATTCGTAGCTTTCTGATAGTCAGTTTTTTGCATATCTGTTCAACAAGTTGCAGATATAACTTTGATAATAGACAATCGATCGCATATTATGTCGAGTGATGAAACACGAAATGAAATGTATTGCAAAATGGTAATGTCATTAATCACCAGTTGTAGTAGTTTCAGCTGAAATTGATGATGGGAAGATGGATATGTTTGATCTCATACTTTCTCCTCTCATGCTCATATCTGGAAAGAGTTGCATGAGCAGACCGTTTTTTGGATGATCACCTCATTTCAGAAGTGAAATTTTTCCTATTCAATCATTTACGTAAGACTGTTACTTTGGAGATTGACCCCGAATATTTTTCCATTCTCATTGTGTGCAGATAATTCAATAATTCCCTGTTGAGGGGATTCATCTGAATCTCTATAATAATCCGGTTATTCTATTTGTTGTTTTCCATAGACACGCCGCAGGCCATATGTTTTAAGTCTTGAATTCGTTCGAAAGAAGAAAGAAAAGGAAGAATCGAGATCCCTTCTTTTTGTTCATTTCTTTTGTACACTTTCTCATAAAGAATGTGATGTCTGGAGTATTTTTGATGTTCAAACATACACTGGTACTCTCCAGACACAAGAAAAATAGTTGAATAAAGGTAAAAAAGAATTATTTCGCACGCTAGAGCTTTAGAATTATCCCAGAGCATTATCACAATGAAGCGGTCCTGAGTTACGCAACACCATCCCACGGTTAATATCAGCAAATAGCATTTCCCTTTGAAGTAGAGTGCGACCAAAATAAAGGAAACACACACGGCCTCATGCCAATGACTATCTATCATAAACAAACATTAGCCACACAGAATTAATGAACCTGGAATGGATAATAATTCATATTTGAAAACTTTTCTGTCAATTTTACATAATTCCATAATGATGACGTAGTAGTTAGACAATGAGACATTATTTATCAGATTATGGAAATGAAACTTTTTTTTTTCGTCTTTGGTTTTGTCCTCAGTGTCGAGAGTTGAGTCTGGGAATGAGTGGGTACGGATGAGAAGAACAGTAATGGGCAAAAAGGCACTGACGACGAAAAAGGACTTTAGAACTCACTATCTCTGGCGCCGAAGTTTTCTCAACTGGGCATTCACTTTTCATTCTTAAGAAGTAAAAGGGAAATGCCACGTCGTACGATTCGTCATTTTTAACTTTCCCAGATAGACGAACGTCCCGTAACAATTTTTCTTTTTAATTTTTTCATACCGTTTTTTTTATTTGTTTGAAAAATGGGTCGTTGTCAGGAAGGAAGTTGGTCGATCGAACAAATGTCACTCATTCTCATCCGTACTCCCACACTTTCTCAGCGTCTCAATCTCGCGGTGTTTCACTCGAACCTCACCTATTGAAGAGTCCTGGACGCGCTATTCCATCCGTTGGCTCCCTCATTCTGTGAGTAATCCCGTCGTTATTCATAGCTGGTGCGCATTACCAAAAGTTCCTCAGCAGGATTACTCGAGAGAGTTGTATAGCCTACTGTCTCATTCTCTTTCACCCTCTTCCTCTATCACTGTGCCCGCACACGGATGAAATCACAGAAAAAGCCCTCAAGGAAAACTTCCTAACTGCGATCTCGTTCGCTTATCCAACTTCAATGTTCGCTTCTCAATTTTCTTATTGTTCATGTATACGGGTACAAAACTTGGTGTTACTTCCAGAAAGCATGGCAACATCCTTCTCGGATTCATCTCACGACAACGCGAGCATAAACTAAGAAAATCGATACTTCATGGTACTGAGTGTCCAAATTATCTAGAGAGAATGACACCAAATATTTAATTTATTGAACTGTTTAATCGTGGAAGAGACCAAAACGATAGAAATATGGAAGATACGATAGTGGTGATAGGAAGAAAATGTCAAAATTCAAAGACATACGAGCAAGTCGACAAAGTTGCCGAACATATCCAAACTGAGTACAATCAAACAAAGATGTGTAGCTGATTGAAAACACACATTTGACTTAAGAATTGTCCTCTATCAGCATCGCTTTATTTGACGTAATAGAATCATGAAATCTGAAAAAAAAAGAATGTTAGACGTGATATCTGAGAGTGCATCGGTTCATGGAGTGCATTTCATTGTCTGTCGAATACTGAGATGACTTCTTGAACAAATGAATTCTGTGGAATTCTAGCGAATCGAGTGTCAAGTATTCGAAGAATTAACGGAAAATAGCACATTGACATACGGGGGTAGCTATCCACATAATCATGTTCATCAATCAAATGTGCACGTGCTGATGTTGATCGAATGTTTCTGGGAAGGAGCAGCTATTGGTCTCAAACATTCTCAGTACAGAGTCTGGAAAAACGAGAGATTTGATACAACTGGTGAGAAAGAAAAGAATATTTCGATTGAGATCAAATGAAAAAATTCGAATGTTGGTCTGATAGTTCAACGTTCACTTGGAACCAAATCGGGATATTATGAATGACCAGTTAGATGAAAGATCAGTGTCATAAGCAAATGGAAAGAGAAAGAAAACGGAAAAAATTTTATGACAATTGTTTTTGTCATTAAATACAGGGAAAGGTTTTAAATCTCAGCATTACTTCATCCCCAGAAATCAAACATCGATCTGAACCTTACGTAATTACCTGATAAACCCTAATTCACACTCAAATTGAAATAAAAATGAAAATTTGAGTTTTCGATCGAAAAATTCATCGAATTATGTTTTCTCGTGTATTGACAATCATGAAGAGATGGGTAATTGAACATGAACTCGTCTATCCGAGAAAAATCCGGTTCTACATCCTCTACGAAAAAGGGGAAGCGAATAAAAACTCCGTTACTTGATCTTCCACATAATGCCTGAAGACAGGTTGATACTCACGAGAGCTAGTCGGCAAGTTTTCATTCTTTCTCTTTATTTCTGTTCTTGATTTTCATTCTTTTTGGTCGTTAAATAGTGTAGTGGAATGAAAATTCCCGATGAGGCAGTAATAGACACTGATAGCGGATGTACTTTGTGTTCATTAAACGTTTATTTTGTGTTCAGTCTGACCCATATTAATTTATTACCTATGGATGTAGCTGCTTCCGTTATTCACATCTGAACGTATAGATTATTCAGTCTCACTTCTATTCTGGAAGGCAGCATGCGGAATGGATTGTAATAATTTGATAAACCAATCACGATAGACCTTTGTTCAATGGTCATGTACAACGAAATATCCGATCCTTCCTGAGCAAGCAGGCAGTTGGATATCACGTTCGTTTCATCCCCTAGGAATTGGTGCCAGTTTTTAGAGGATGCGGAAGTGCGATTGACCATCCGTCCATCGGTGATGATTAGTTCTGATTCTTCGGAGTCCTTTGATCAATTTTTGGACCGATACTTCAACAAAACTAGGAGCACATCAGAGAAATGTCGTGAATATTTCCCATGAACATTTATGGAATCTTGTTGGATCAAAATCGCATCTGAAATTTAGTTCACCTCCAGCGAAAATGATAATGTGGGGTGCAATATTTCATGCGATATTCTCATCCTGAAAAAGTTTTTATAATACCAACGTCTAGAATTTAAATTCAATAAATAATTATTTTTCCTTCACACAAACGTGATATTGCTCCTTGTTTCGTTTGCATGTCAGCTACCGATCAAACTGTAATATATCAGTGTTGGTGTTTTATTTCATTTTTTTCTCGTTTCACACTCTTGTTCGTCCAATTGCTGTTATTGACGGTAACATCTGGTGTTATTTATTGCGGATTAAAAATGTTCTATCACCGTTGAGATAAAAATGCTATAAAATGAAAAAATTTTAGAATTCAAAATAAAAGTTAAAAAAAAATGGATTATTCACTTTTTATTGGTCAATGACGAGAGTCTGGTTCAATTGTCAGTGCTTAATAATCAATCCACTTGAAATTCAATTGGCCGATATAAATTTCCGGAATGTGCTGGCTGCGTGTGTGTGATTACGTTCGGAGATGCCTTTGGTAATACGCAAATACGAATAGTTAACATTGTAATTATCAAATGGTATGCACAACGCATGAGCTCAATGTATTTAGGCTTGTTTCCACTATTAGCCTAAATACAGTCGAATTTATCTACACATATACCAGTGAGTGTAGTCATGCCGACCTCTGTGCATGTGTACTGATACACCCATTTCACTCAATGTTTATGCAAGAGTTCAATGATCGTCCGTCGGTAGGGTGCGATGATGTCGATACACGGAATGGTTAACATCAAACTGAAATGGTCGTGTGCAGATATTGAGCTCAATGTTTTTTCGAACTTGGTGCTTTCTGTGTGGTTTGTTCTATTGAGGATAATCAGAGAGATTAGTGAGGGTCCAATTTACACTAATGAATGTATCAAGAAACAGATACGCCATGTTGTAGTTAGATGAGCCATTGTGTGTGATCTTATCATCAAACTATTTTTGAGTAGATTCGTCATGTGATATTCGTTCCAGGTAATCATTTTGGATACGACTTTGTAGAGCCTGGAAAATGTTCGGGTAGAGTATGTTATGGATTACTCTGCCTACCGCAATATCGTCACAGGGTTGTTATTAACAAGCGCTGTGTCATTTAGCAGAATTTAGTTCCAGATCCCGAGGTATTTTTTCCTGATTCACCTCACGGATTGCTATGAGCAATGTAGGAGACATGTCAGCAAGAGGACATTAAGGAAAAATGAACGGACGTAATCTCGTTTCGCAGTTCATCGCTCTTCTTCTTGATTCCTCAACAGTTGTCTATTTCCTAATGGCATTGCACTTGTTATGAAGATAAATTTCTTGAGGAATTATTTGATCTGTTCATTCAACCATCAGCAAAATATGAAAATCTCAGTTTCTCATCTCCACTCTTACCATCAAATGTTGATATTTGTAGTGAGGCTTTGTGCTCTGTGCGAATTCAATTTATACTACGGAATTAAATGCACCACTTGATTTTTGTTCTTCGTAGAATGCTGCCATATACGAATTCCAGACTCTATTCAAATGAAACGTTGGAACGAAAGCTGATGAAAGGCTAATGAGATTGCTCACATGACGAATAATCCCAAATTGAATGCGCAATTCCATTTCACATTGGCGTGAAGTTTTTAACATCCAGAGAAAATTCACTATTTACGCATGTACCGAATAAAATGTGCTTGCGAGCTTGTGCTGAAATCGCACTGTCGAAAGTGAGTTTTTTTTTCCAGTTTGTTGTTTCCTTTTCCTGAGTTTGATGACTTCTCAAAGACATTGAATAGCAGCCAGCCCACATCAAAGTCGCTCTCGGGTACGTCAGCGTTTTTCACCCCAGCTTTCTAAGCGTTGACAACAAACGGGCGATACTTGAAGCTATGTAGAGATCAGCCTTACAGTTCAGTTGATTTACACGTTCTTAGTGGTTTTCTGTGGATCACGTCCTACCTATAATGAATATTCGTTTTCTCCTCAATATCAACTTTGGTGGTATCATTATTTTTATCTTTTTCACCCACAGAATCAAAATAGATTTGCGTTATTGACCATATACGCTTGACTAAACCTCCAACCCAATATTATCTAACTGGCCAATATTCAGGACATTCCAATCTCTTTTATCGTCGAGTGATAGATTTTTTTCACATAAATATTGAATCAATACAACTGAATTCGAGTGATTCAATTTGGTCTAATCATCACCCTGGAGATCTCCAACATTTTTTCTCTTCATAATTGACCGTATTTTTCAATTTTTTCAATACAGATGAGGAAACCTCCAATAAGATGTCGTTGAAACGACTGATTACTACAAAGATTCGACTTTTCTATTTCATATAAAGATTGGAAAACTCTCGGATTGCTATTCCATTTGCAAATGAACAGCGCCGCTGGTAAATCTTATCCAACAAAAACCTGAATTCAATATTGTAAACATGAACGACCTATGTCTTCCATGAAATATCCTGTAAAGGAAACGTGAGCACCCAACAGAGTATATTCACGTGAATTGGCCCATCAAATACTCGTTTACAGCCAAGTATCGTATGGGTTCGTGATTTTCTAGTGAACATTCACAGTGTTGCTTCTATTATTATGGAATTGATAGATCCAATTTAAACATTACTGATTGCTGCTAACATTGACTAAGATACTGTACACAGTACCCAAAGTTGTGCTGAGTTGAGCGTAGAGCGCAAAGTTGTTTGTACAACTTCAAGTCTTATATGCGCACAAAATGTACGCAGCCTTCCAACCATTATACCGTTAGCTATCCCCACTCTCTCACTCTCTTGTATTTTCCGGACTTGCTTTTACCTTTTTATTTATACGAAGCTGTGCTTTTATATTAGTTAAGCTATATGGGCACATTCCGCCGCACCACCGCAAAAACTTGCCTCATTTCTGCTCATAAATTCTCAAATCCCATTCATACTCGCACGCCTCCATCTTAAGTTTCTCATTTTTTTTTCTCCGTACGCTCCTTTTCTTCTTTTCTTCACTCGCGCCATTTTCTCTCATGTATCTGTGTAACACTTTACCGTTAATAGTTTAACAATGATTGGATTATCCTTCACGTACTTTTAAAGTTAGTCCTTGAGAGTTTTTCACGAGGATATTGGATTCATGGAAATTTAGTGAATCATTCGATTTAATTCGATTATTTTAAATGAAGTGAATGAATTATTTGGCAAGAAAACACCGCTATATATTCTAACAGTTGTTCTGACTATGGAAGGGTAAATAACCGCTATATCTTGTGACAGCTCTGTACATACAGTGACTATATTCAACTACGCAATGTGGGATTGTGTTTGATTTCTAGTATAAATATACTTCCTGTTTATCCCTTCATTGTATTTTCAGTGGTCTGCAAATTATTCAGGGAATTATTGTCACTCTGAATGAAATGGACAGTTCAAATTGAACGTAGACTTCGGATTTTGACGTTGACATTTATTTGCAATATACCGTCGCACGTACATCAAGTGCAAATATTACAGCATGACTATTCATTGCGATATGATCTCGTTTTCATGCAAACATTTATGGTGTTTTTTTATCAACCTGAAAATATGGCATAGCTGTGAATAAAAAATGAATTGCGAAGAATATTTTGATTTGGCATGTCCCAATTTTGTGATCATCAGTGTCGATGCGAAAAGTTTGGACAATTATTTGTAAATTAGACTAAAATGAAGAGAAACATTTTTGCGGTGTGGATTATTTCGTGCGTTAACTGAAGTTTCATCTAATTGATAACCGTAACATCCAATTTTATATTGAGGGAATCGGTGGACACAAGTGAACATGAAAACGAACGCAATTGGTGAATCGTATGAACTCACGTTGGGCGTGAACAAATGTGGGTTTAGCCTAACAGCTCTAGTTGTATCGGTTTCCATCTGTATTTTATAACCCAAGGGACATCGCGAGAAAAGCGGTCGCAGAACGATAAACTGGATGTACGCGAACTTGCGTTCTGTTGGTCGTTTCGTTTCCATTCTCACTCTAATTCCTCCTCTCTCACATACTCCCTGTCCCTTGCTCTGCCTCTTCCCGCAACATCGACTGGTCCCAAAGGAGGTTGGAGCAACGCAAGTTACACGCCATTTGCACCCCTAGTGGGCTATCCAACGACCCACCGTTATCCACTGACAACCCATTTCCATGCTTTTTGTTTTTTCTTCCCGCATTTTCATTCTTACGGAAAAACAGCACATATAACTATTACGGAATGTTAATGCGGTTACAAATTGAAAAAGTAGGGTGAAAAAATGGACGGGTCTCGTTGTGAAATTAAATTTGATGAAGTTTTCAGTCGCATTATTTTTCACTCACTTCATTTTCCTATTCATGAAGAATATCTGGTCGCATCAACTGTAGAATAATTAAATGTTTTTGAAAAGATTAGGCTTTAATGTCGAGATAATTTTTCAATCTACGACTTCAATGAGCCCTACCTAATCCGCCGATGAGTTGTGGAAGTCCGGTTGAGTCGAAGTTTTTTATAATTAAAGCGGAAACTTCAACTCATACAACTGAGTCGGGCTACGCGTGACATTGAATCGTAAGGTTGAAGGATTTGGATTCAATACACGTTGCAAACTCGGATTATGATTGATTGATTCAGCTGATTTAGCGTGAGATTTAGTTCCCATTGCACAGAACCAACTTCGACGATACCCCCTTGGGGATTATCAACTAAATAGAGGAATACAGTCGTGAATACACAAGAAAGTTTTCAGCTAATGGAGGATGATAAAAGAATTTTGCAATGAATAAAAACATTTGTATTCAAAGAAGACGATGGGATTTCATCAGTTTGCGTTATGTTCACGTGGGTGGTTGGGAAGTAGAAGGAGGGATAACCAGAGGATGAACAAAGATAAAAAAGGGGTTATCATATACCAGATGAATTCATTTCACATTGAAAATATCGTTGTGAGATATAAGTGTATCCACCACTGAGCTTTTTCACTTGGAGAGTGAAATGAAATTCTGTGCAGACAGTGTGGCACAAATGGATGCATGAAAATGCATAAAAGTTTCGCCATTTTACTGAATAGAATGTCATCGAAGTGATAGAGTTATTTGTTGCTACTCTTCGTTGAATTTCTATGAAGAGGAGTAAGAAAGTGTGGGCTAAATTTTCATGTCGTTCGATAAAAATTGAACTTTAACAGAATTTTCATCAACAAATTTCAATAATATCAAGATGCTTATCATGGTCTCATATAAAATCCTATTCTGATCATCACAACTAACTAACTCTGTAGAATTTAATTCTCGTCCTAAAATTTCTGGTGAATTATTTCTTACTTCTTCACATGTTGAATTGAATCAACAAAAACGGTGAATTCCGGATGTTTCTTGCACATTGAAGTGAACTGTTTCAAAATTACATCATAAAGCTTGGTTTCGTTGGGAAATCTGGATTGAACGGACTTTTCATGACCATCAAATCAATCTGACATTTATTATTGTAAATTATTCATCTGATCTCATGATCAGCGTTTCACCTAACTGTTACAGAATCTCCTGCCATCAAAAATCTCTACAATTACAATGCGCAGATGCGATTGAAACCACCCCATTGAATTGATTATCTCAAAAACGCAGTCAAACACAGAAAGTCTAAATACCAATCCATAAAATCAGTATAATGGTGAGATATTTCACAACAGTTTATTTATTGAACCAATCGGGAGTTGTCATGTGCAGAAGTCATTCAATAAAAATCCCATCGGGATGGTGAGAAATTCCAAACTGAGCTATCCAGAATTGGATACAGTTTCCCCTTGGAGCGAATATATTTAGTAATCGTCTGAAAATTGAATCAGCGATAAAAATTTATCCTCTCTGGCTTTTCGTGATGCTTTATGTTGTGGTTGTTGGTGGAAATCCAGATAGTGTGTTAGCTTTCCGCAAATTCTTTAGCTCGCTACCATTGCATTCTCCTTCTTGCCTCCTTTGATTCACCTTCCTCGAGGGATTCGGAAAACGCGAAAGTTTCCCAACACCGTCGCCCCATTAAATTAAATTACGCCATGGAATAGCACAAAAATCTCGTCTCCCGCAATTCCTTGACTGGTTGGATCAAATTGCCATGTATTCCCCACAGGTTCTCATTTTTTTTTATTTCAATTAGATCTTACACACACCTAAAACATCAATGACACACGCGTGCTACTAACATTTTATAGTCTCAATTACGATCTCCCAATATATGGGATGACGAAGTCTGTGCGCATAAAGACGTCATTTATGAGTTTGCTGTGGTTAATAATTTTTTTGGCTAAAAAGACATTGAAAAATATCACCAGCTGAACGTTATAGTTTTACGTGTTCACTTCCAACTTTGCTATCCCATTCAAGAATTTCTTCACTCAATCGCTATGACACAATGATTGAGAATTAATTTCATTTCTAAACAATAATTCATGATTGAAAATAATTAACTTGCGGGCAATCTGAAGAGTAATTTCTCGCCATGTAATGTTATGGTCAACAATGATCAAATGCCAGACGGTTTTGCCCAGTGGCAGACCTCGTTAATGAAGTCATTCTAGTTAGGCGATTTAATATCCAATCTACCTTGGTTTCACGATTGAATTGAAATTTAATTTATAATGAGAATGATTAAATAAATAAGAACAAATTCATTTCGTGAATTCATTTGGAAAAAGCTGAAAAGAAGCTGCTGGTTATAACTCTATAACTTATGCATGCAAAACACATTTTATATCATGCGACATATACGATGATGTGAATTTGCATACCCTGTCGATAGTTCCTAGCCACCTTCCTTAAAATATAGTTTCCCTCATAATCATTATGCATCTCACGTTATGTATACAATGGGCGAATTGACACTTGCACAAATTTCTTCCACCACCCATCGCATTTTCCAGTCGATTCAGTTAAACTGTGAAATGCTTCATTGAAATTCTCTAACGGAGTCATTTCAAATGAGCATATTCCTATATGAACTCCAGTGTCCTTATTCGATATCGATTCATCGTCAACTTACTACACGAACTCGTACTCTTATTACATCGTTGGTATGTCAGTAACCAGTGCGAGTGCAGTGTACAAGTAGAAATGCCAATACGAATTCTCTTCCGCAAGTGACGTCTTGCAATGTTCACAGATAACTGCACAGCATTTGGGTTGGTGTAGTCGGATTGGAATTTCTAAAGTGTTGCTTCGTGTCATCTGATGTGCGTGTGCGATCACGTTAACAGACTGGAAATGACAGAATTTCTCAACACTGAAAAAATTGTGGAACTGAAATGAACATCAATAGAGAAAGCTGCTGTGAAGAAGCAATTCACACCAGAGTATCTTTAAAGAACAGACCATGTTATGATGACAACGTCTTGTACTTTTTACTTATTGACGAAAGACTGTGACTTCATGTCACTTCAATCACAACTGGGACTGATGAAGACGATACTTCTATTCCCAATTATTCCTAACAAGCCAAAATGAATCCAATAAAAAATTATAAAAAGCAAAAAGGGATGTGAGATTTTTTCACCAGACACATCCAAGAATGTACTTCAACATAACTGTTCTATTGACAGAACTTCTATCATATGAGATATCCAACAAACAAGCAAATACATTAAATTCCGATAATATTTCTGTTGTCTGACTCGCTTTGTGTATGGGAAATTAACAGACTCAATTGGAATTATATTGGCATGCCATTCATGAATATAATCAATTCCCTCATGTGTCTATTTATTTGATTAAATGACACGTATGTTCCGTTCAAATATATTATGTATGAGAGTCGAACTGTATTCTCCACAAATAATATATCAACGTGCATATTGACAGTGGATTAATTGTATCATATTCAAACTTTTGGATCCCAGGTTCCTTTGTGTTTTCCCCCAACGAAAATTTCCATTCAAAATTGTAAATGAATAATATGAATTAATCTTTACTCTGCACTTTCATTGTGTTTTATAATTTATAAAAGTTTGTTTAGTACAATTTTTCCACTGTAATTTTAATTGGACACCTTCATACTTGTAAATATACACATACGTGCATACACATAAATATTCTGTAGTAGACGTAGGTGCACTTGCAATACATGGAAAATAATTGCCATGCATATTTTGAGTAGCGGTGCAACGCGGTTCTGGGGTTGCCCTGTGGCGGCTGCGCCACTGTTAACCTGTTCAGTTGGTTCGATATAATGAAAATATTGTATCCATCAATTTGATTTGCCTCTAGGGAAAATTTTGGATAATTACAATTTATGGTTCGCGAAATGTGGATATTATATTACCGCATTGTTTGTACAATTAGAGTGGCACTCAAATAGCTTATTCACTCGAACCAAATACACACATGCGTTACCATGTACATAATTTTAATTATTGAATTAGGTCATTTCTGAATACGAGATGTATTATCCCGTGGTAATTTCGGGATGTGTAAAATTTTCATGGTCTGAGCGAATGCGTCCATTTGTTTCGCAGTTTTCCAATCCTATTAATTCCTCTACTGCAGAACAAAACATCATGTGTGTGCTGATTATGGAAAATCTGTCGTATTAATTATTTTTATGGAAGTGAGGAGAATTTTTTGGATATTGTTGCTCATGGTTGAACGTATGCGATGATTCATGTTGTTATATCAGATGGGGCGATCAGGATAATTAAATAGTCGGCTGAATTTGTTTATAATCACAGTTCTTTATACCTCTATATGATGATATGTGTGATCATCGTACAGGATGTGCTGTTGTATTACTGGACAGATGAAACAGCATAGAAATACACAGCGCAGTATTGTTTGAAATTGTTTGATGTTGTATGTAATCACAATCAGTAATGGATTGGTACGATGTCCTAAACCATATCACTAACATAATTATTTGTTGAAGTTAATGTCTCATCATGTAGCCACAGATCAGGCACCTATTTATTGTTTGTGATATTGAGCTTCGTCTCAAGGAACGTTTTACATTAACGTGGAGGAATCATCTAGGACGTTGAAGCTTGTGCTCATTCATATCAACATCAATAATTCCTCATGACTTGAAAAATCATTACCTGTCCTCAAAACAATCATAAAACACAAAAGAAGTGAGATTAGCAATGAGAACACAATTTCTTCTTCATGTTACTAGTCCCAGTTTCAACATGAACATAAATCTCATCTGGTGTTTATTGTATTGCTTTGAAAGATTGTAATGAACGAACTTTACAAGATTCAGATTAGAAAGTAGCCATCGTACATAAAATGCTTCGCCTAATCTTCCTTGTATGTTCGTCACGCTTTGACACGTCCCAATTCTTTCCAAGATATCATCACTTTACACATAACAAAAAAATCATCAACAACGATAAATTGAAAAATTGTCACACCCATCGTCCAGGGTATCGAAAAGGACCACACATGACTCTTCCTAACATTGGAATTCATTCAATATTGAAGCTGCATCACCTTCATTCATGAAGCGAGACAGGAATGGAAGAACAACTCATTACTGTCGCACTATTTATGCAAAATCAATAAATAAATGTCTGCTGCTCATGACTGAACACAGACCCGTCTGCTCTCCGATTATATTTGAATGTATAAATTCTTAATCGAATTTGATATTTCCTCCCATCAATATATTATGATTAAACTCGTTATAAAATTATTTTTCTTGCAATAAAAAAAATTAATAGTATGTTGGATGGTGGGTTGAATAATATTGCACATCATAACTTGGCAATAATATTGCTAGAAGTAATTATTTGATCCAATATATGCATACACATAGTTTTATGTACATATATATATATTCTTAATGTTTTTCTCTTGCATTTGGTACGGCGGACCGATATCGTCAATCGTTCCCCAGCAATCAAATGTCATGGTAAGAGTAGTAAAACGACACTACATGGGATGCATGAGATACATCGCAAATTGAAAACTAAATGCAATCATATTCGTATGTTATAATATACCTTGCAATTATTTGAAAATACAAATGACTTCGAAGCGAATGAAAATAATAATTGTCAATTAAATTGAATGTAATTTATTACACTACTTGTGTGACAGCCTAAACAAACAATTTATTAACGTAACGTTGGATGAATGAAATAAGTTGGTCGATTGAAATTTCAGTGCACACAAAAGTGGCGGTGTATCGAATTTCCGTCTTTTCAATTCGTTCAATGATGTCTAATGGAGAATATTGAAAAGCTGATGGTTGATTTCTGTAGGTGGAATGTTTGATGGGATACGTGTGAGCCATTGGATAGAATTCTGAAAAGGGCTTACACTCGAAATGGTTTGGATTGATGGAACTCCTGTGGTGTTCAATGTTGACTCTATTGGATTAAATATTAATTCTACTGACACCAAGTGAATTCACTTATCGTTTTATTATAATCTCTCATCATGAATTCTACAACGCAACGGTGGTGGAGGTAGTAATGATGCAACTACTCGAATTAATGATATATATGAGAAATCCTACTTCAATCTATCTCGAATTGATTGTGAGTGTCGTTCAATTTATTATTTGTACCTACATCGCATCCACTCCAATGTATTGATTTTCCAATGGTCGTCTACCGTGTGATGTGTAAACGAGTGTGCTCATTGTTGAAAATGTGGGTCATCGTTATTTTCAATAACATTTGACACAAGCATTCCACCAACTTGTCAACATCTCCAATAATACTCAGTGATAACCACTGATTTGTTTTTCTATGTAATACATTGAAATTGTTCATATGAAAATATTGTAACTTGAGTGCTTTTTTGATGGAGGAATATATTGTCGTGTGGGTAATGATAAGATAGCAGCTTCCTGCTGTGAGCATCGCCAACGGCTAAATATGTTAACTTTGCTGTGTGGTTTGCACTGAACTCGGTAGACTTCTACTGAATGCCATTCGCTGATGTATCGTTGCGTGCCACACATTTGTGTGATAAACACTGATAGGTTCCGTTTGAGTAACACTCACTCTGTCGTTGATTTGGGGCGTTGCGTGTTCACCGCAATTTCTCATATTTTCTAGCTTCAATATTTCCAGAAGCAAATATTCCTCGTGCCACAGAACGAAAAGTTAGAATTATGAAAAAATTGTTCAGATAGTTGAATAAAATATTTTTTTCTTGGTCATGACAATTTTATTTTCATTCTGGTTTTCAATTGTCACAGTTGGATTGTTATTACGAATTTTTTCACATTTCGGTGAAGGTGATATGTCACGCGTTCTGCACTGTCAATTGATATCTTGATGAGTCCAATGGTAAACATTTGCATGGAATCAAATGATTTCATCAATTTAATGTAGTTACGAATGTACCCCAACTTCAGTATTTTGAGACGTTATGATCTTATCATGGCGATAAGGGTAATTACCCACTTCGAAATGCATAAAATGGAACGTGCACAAATTCCTAATTGAAATCGAAGCCGAAATTTCCTAGTTATTAAAGTGGATAATATAAAGTGGATCAGACTAGATTGTGCTTCATGTTAGAGGAGAATGGCCATTGCACCCATTTTAATCCACTTCATCCAAACTAGAAATGCAGATGGTAATAATAATTGAGTAAATCATTGTCTATAATAGAATATTCGTTGAAATATTGACAATTTATATTCTCATTTCATTGACATGAGTCTTTGTAGAAAATACGGTTACTAATAAGAAGAAAATTATATTTAAATATCACAACCTCATGTGACTATATAGAGTTTCGTGACATGTAATTAATTGACCAACTGTAGGTAAACTTGAAACTGAAAAAAAATAACCGTCAAATTATGAAATGTTATATTGCATGCAATCGCTTCATCGAGATAAACCAAATTCAAATTATAATTAATAATAGCCATTTCTCCGCAACTGCATATTGAATATGAAAAAAACCTCTGATGTTATCACATTTTATTCTTTATTATAAAAAGGAGGAGAAGTACTGCATCATAATTTATGCTTTTCATTTTTTGGGACAAGAATCTGATTTCTATTTTTTGAAATGTTTACGAAACAAGTTATATACTTGAAAAAAATTCAGTTAGGATAGTCACGAACCTGCAATGTTCAAACATTTAATTATCTCTAGTGGACCATTGTGTACGTCTCCTCAATTCGATTGAAATCTTGATTGCATTGTTCCCAAGTTCTGTTTTGTACTGAATCAATTTGATCAATGATTGTGACTTTGACCTTTCCAGCGATTCATCCAATCCTCGAGCTTCATGTTGGGAATATGCGTGCTATGCTACTCATAATGCTCCCTATGTGAATGCATGACAGTTGATGCATCTGTAACTATTGAACAATGACATAAAAAAAGATTCACAGATTGATCAAGAGCCAATCTCATCCGATCAATCTACAAACTCAGGGAGCTTGAATTTTATTTGATCACCCTGCTGATATTACTCGTCCACTTGTGCTTGCATCCTCGTGCATGATGACTGATAGAAAAACTAGCTTTGATGCTAACTTGACGCATTCGTAATTCTCATCTCACAACTTATGTTCCTCAAGTAATTCAATCTGCAAAACAATTTCTATTTATCATTTATCGTCTGCATTCTGCCACTGAATTAGTTTGATTAGTTGAAAATATAACACCAACTACGTAAATTTATTCAAATATTATTCAAGCCCGTTGAATTGCTTCAGCACGAGGTGAATTGTTTTACAGTTCAATTAATCTTTTACGACGTCGAAGTGGGAAAAGGGAGAGAAAAGGTGAAGGACTTTTGTCACCTTCAAATACATTAATGCATGTAAATAAAGTTTCCTTTTCATATACATATGCTCATACAGATGACATCAACTCCATATGAAATCGATATGCATTTTCAAGAATCAGAACTTGCAATATGCAGTTTTATCAAGTGCCCTTTAATTTCCACTTCATGCTGGGTAAAGTCATCGTGATCTGACATCGTGTTATGACAGAGTCACGAAAAAATATGACGTACTGGTTCAATTTAATTACCACCGTCGTCTAGTGACAATTATTGCAGAAGTTCCATCAGAAGTGAGTCTTTAGCAAGTCTATGTCACGCAAAAAAAGGATATTTTCCTCATTTATTTCATGTCATGATGATGAGTTAGTGAGGATTCTTGAAATATGAAACCTGAGTTAATAATATTGAAAGATGAAAAAAAAAATTTAGTTAAAGATGAATTTGAACCTGGTCAAACTCTAAATAATTCTGATTCACACTTGTAAGTAGATTACCATTCAGATTCCTTCAATCACTCTCCATTAATGAGATTTTGAGTAGAAGGTAACGGCTCACAGTTCAATTTTTTTTTCTCCTACACCACTAGAAAGTTAATTTTGTTGAAATGAGGAAATGCCAAATTTCTACCGCAAAATTCACTTTCTGATTCTCGCTCTCGACTCTTATGTCATTCTTCCATTCCAGATCGCGTACTTTCGTCTTGCGTTAATTTTGAATTCCGTGAATATTCCATTGGAATTGACTTTGCTCTAAGGATCTATTTGATTTGCAGAGCACTCGATTGAGTCGCTCATTCATCCATTTTAAATAGACAGGGATGGAAGAAAGAATTTACCAACCTATAATACGAAAATGTTTTCAGAGTAAATAGTGTTTGCTGAGTATGGTTGGGAATTTCATTCGTTAATTTGGAAAATACCCGAATAATCAAATTCAACTTTGCATAACGTGGGGATGAGTGAATGGAAGGAGACACATCGCCACTTTCTTTTCTTCTTGATGAAGTTGCTCTTGGCAGAAAAATTCCAAATCGATAAATCAAATACGATTTGTGATCTACGAAAACTTCTTGATCTTTAAATAGGTCTTCGCATAATTGACATCAATTTCGAATGAATCCAGACAAGGAAAGTAACGCCAGTTATAGAAACAGAACATAAACTACCACCGTGGTTGCATATTATGTCAATAAATCATGCAGCACAGTTGTAATCACATGAACGCGATGTAATTTCCTTCGGGTGTCCGCACAAGTGGTGTATAATAAGTACCACGATTGACCGACATTACCCTCCCAACCCGATGCTGAAGAACAGGTGCACACACCCCGTGACTTTGCGATTATATATAAACGCGTGATAGTTTTACGATGGGATAGGTGATATGGTGTGACAGCAATAGACGAGGAGAAAGGTGGAAACAACACTCTTCATACGGAGAATGCGAGAAGGAGGAGGACTAAACTTTATGCGGCGTATAGCTTGGAGCTAGGGTAGACGAACGTGATAGACGAACATTAGTTACTGAATACGTCGTTGCTTCATCCTGGCGCACCCGCAGGGTAATTGCGCTCGCGGATTGCCATAGTTCCCATTATATACTCCTTCATATTGATCCATTTGCATTGTGTTCATTCAGACATATTCATTTTCAAGAAATTATGCGAGTGACAGACATTTAATGACGTGACTAAAAAAAAAAATTCCTTCACATTTGTGAAATGGAAAAATAAAAGAATTTTCGTACCACTTCGTGATAATTACCATCACTCAGACGTACTGAATGAATAATTGACATCCGACGTGTCGTATAAGAAAAAGATGGAGAGAGATGTACAATATTCAGAAATGGTTCAGAAATTTCAGAAAAAGTTGACATCTACTGCAGTTCGTTATCATCAGAACCCAGTTTGTTATGAATTGGGGGACGAGTAATAAAATTCGATATGTGCTCCAGACTTCATATGATTCGTAGTTAATCGTGCTGCTTTCATCAACAGTGTGAACGGTACCAAACTTTGTTCTAACTTTGGCCATGTCCATGTCATGAAAAATTGATTGGGAATGTCAGATGAACGGGTGCCCAATCAGAGTATACTTTTTCGAGGCTTGCCTGATGTTCGTGATTGAAGATCCGTTTCAGTGAAACGCCAAAATTCGTTCGATAGTCCTCATTCACATTCATGGAATGGAAATCATCAGCAAGAGTCGAAATAAAAAAAAACGATAGTTCAGTATCGATTACAGATGCATTTGAAATCGCTTCATGGACTACAAATGTTCTTGTTCATGAATTTTTGGGATGAGTCTATGTATGATAACGAGAGTAATTTTCAGTGCTGCGACATATTATCTCAAGTCTAATGGATGATCCATGGTCCTCAGGGAAGAATTGGGAGTAGTTATGTCTTGTAATGCAGACAACTTCAATGATCGCGTACGAAGAACAAGCCCACATATCAAGAATGTATGAGATGATCCTCTTCCTCATTCAGTTTTATGTGGATCAATTCAACAAGTTCATCCAATTGTAGTCCATGATATGGAAAAAAATTAATCTGCTGTAAATGTTCGTGTTTTTTTTTCTGCTGACAGCTATTGGGTTCAATCGAGATATTGTTCCGAGTGATCCTTGTTTTATTGGCTGTCGATAATTGCATGTAGTGTGCTCATGGCAGACTATTATTCACGGCTTTCCTGGAGTAGTTTTTGAATGGAACAAAACCTCAGTCAAAATGGCGTATGAAGGTCCAGGATTTGATTGCAGTACATCCCTGAATGCAGTACGATTGATTCCGGTATAATATTTCATGCAATCGCCAAGGTCAATTTCGTATTGAATAAAATTACATTTGATGTACATCGACGGAAAAAGTCAAAGTGTCAATAGGAATTTCAGATTGAGGGCAGGATTGAATGGGATGTAGTGGAAGATTTGCAGGGAGTCAAGTGAACTCATGATGTATAGGTGAGGGGATAAAGTAGATGCATACGCTGAAAAAAATCATCATTCATGATGCAGTATTGAAAACAGTTCTTCGAGTGTGTAACTGAAAATTGTATGAAGATTCAGCTCACGAGCGAGCACTCTAGGTATTGTGAATAACAAATGAACGGATCAGGACAGTGAGGTCGACACAACGAGAAGGAGTGGATCATAATATTGTTTTGAATGTTTCACATGAAGATTGAAATCTTGACAAGTAGATGAAGCAAAAAATTCTGATTTGGAAGTACAAAAAATAGATGGATCGTTGTTGACCACTTTACACGGCCAGGTCTTTAGACACTGAAATCAACGATGGAGGTATTCCTGTTAAGTATCCGCTCGTTTCAAAAAATATTAACAAAATGTGGATCATGTCAGTTCAAATACGGTGGAGCATGTTGGAAGACAATATTGTCTAGATCTCATGAGTACCCAAGCATGACAAGAACACACTCACATGAGCAATTTGTTGTAGTTACCTTCGTAGCTGAACACCATTGTTCTATCCAATAAATATTGCATTAATGGAATCGACAATATCGATTCAGTATTTTTGAAACATTTCAAAAACCAACTTATAAACTAGGATTACATGGAAAACGTATTTCAACATTCATATCCTGCAGCTAGTGCTCTTTGCAAAAGTTATGTAGGGCAGTTACGAATAATTCATCACTCAGACTCCGTTCAATGGTTCATCAATGACTAAAATAAAACGGATGCTGACTAACATAACTCCATCGCACATTATAAAATTCAGATATTTTGATCCAATCATGCGTAGAAAGTTGATGTACAAAACGTTTTTGCACACAAATTCTGTGGTTTCGAAAAGTTCAAATTTCATTCGACAATAATTGTGATATCACAATTGGAATAACAACGATGTAGTTGAGCACATATCCTACACTACTCATCTCTCGCCACATTTATCTATTTCATCCTATCCACAAGTGTATAAAACAAACGAGAAAAAACTAGTCAAACCCAGAGAAGGTAGGGTTTGATAAATAAAACCCTTATCTAGCGAATCCATCGGACACTTTCAAAGCAGTCAACACAAAAATGAGTTTTTCGTACAATTCTCACCGATGTCGATAGCAATGTAAGTGAGAAATACATAGAACCATGGACAGGAGAAATCGTCGATTACATCGGTTTGCTCACGTTTTGTGATTGTCGCCCATCACCAACGGGCTTTCGCCTTTCAAAGAAATGAGACACTTTAAAAGCTTTCCATCCAAGCAATAGTTCCAATGAAGAATCACGTGCAAATCCACACCATACCATATCTCCTTCGATATATACATTGGCAGGTACAAATTGATCTCATCATCACAATTCCACAACGAATGTTTCTCATGATGTCCATACCTTTTCTCTTCACCTGTTTCAATGCCAGGACCTTGTGATCAATTTTCATCAACGCCTGCTGACCTCTCGTTCATAAATTCAACGATATGCACTGTATGGACAATCCTCATTTCCACTTACTCCTGAAGCAACTCTAAGGATGTATTGTACCATTGTTCAACAATGCATAGCTGGTTGTTTGGCAAGGGGCCAAGAATGAGACCGTGGTGGCTGGTTAAAACAACCATTACTCCATTAGCACATGGATATTGTATCAAGTCTATCTGACCATTGATATATCTCACTGCGGTTTACAGTTTCAACCTTAGAGAGACAATAGAGATGAGGATAGCGTTGATCTCAAGGCCGACACTGCACCAGAACATGCATTGTTCAAGTGCTAATACAGTCACAACCTTTCACCTGAAGATAATTGCAAGCCGCACTATGTTTGGCATTCATGTGCAACAACTATGCAGGATTATGTGGTGATTCGCCATCGACAGACGATGTAATACTCTATTCACGGAGAAAATTGAGTCTGCGTATACGTGATGCCATACCGGATGGATCAATCACTCCTGCATTCTCGTCACATCAAAGACCGTTGCCATGTATGTAGGATAACTGTGTATAAGATATCCTACTTATATACACTGGTAGAGATATATTTATGATGTATAGGCATGATATTAACATGTATGTGGTATATATAATATTGCGGATATGTGAATGGATATATAACACAGGTTTCAACAGTAGTTATATCAAAGGGTTCTATGTGGAGAAACCCATCATGATCCTCGTGGAATCTGAACACGTATCCCTTCAACACTTATAGCGAATACTAGATATTCTCAATATGCTATATGTTGAATACTGCTCTACATTCAACGTGTCCTCTTATATGTCTGCTCGATTTCCCTGGCAATAGATGGAATGGGCTGCCAAAATATATCTTCAATTATACGTATTAGAGGACTTTCGTGTGATATAACTGGGAAGATGGATTTTATCATAGATTGTGGATGTGAAAATTTGTCCGCAGCTTTCAAATATTCATGATAATTTTAGATTTAATTCAGAAATGGCTTTAGAAATTGCAGTCGAGCGTGTAATCTTAGTAGATGAAGAAAAGCTAGGTATTAACCGAATTCTCATACTGATGAATTTTCATCTGGCACTTGATAAAAATTGATTTTCCATTTGATTATATGAGTTTGTGTATAAAAGTAGTTGATTGAATTTTGATTTAGTACAGTACACTTTTTATTATTGTCTTTAGGTAAAAGATGGAACGAATGTCGAACTGGACGAAATGCGCCAAAGAAACTCATTTCATGAATTCCAAAGAGGAATTGGGCGTAATTGCGTGGTGGTTGCTTATGTCATCAACCGAAAGAATAAAATCTTCACTGTTTTGTTGTCACCAGGAGGATATGCAATCAATTTTGATGCATTATTATTGTTAACTTGTGATTGGATATATTCACGTTTATGTTCGACACATCTAAAATTTAATGTGATATAGTAGAATTCACGTTCTTAAAGTTTTTACATACCCAACTCAACCTCTAATTCACTGATGTATTTAATTGAATCATAGTTTAATGCGATGCTTTTATTGTTTCGTTCTGTAATTATTTGTTCGCCCATGTTGGACTGACAGGGTAGAGCAATAATTCGTGATTCAATCACGTCGTGAACTTGTCGACGAAGCAGGTGTGTATTTATGACATGAATTCAACAAAGAACATTGAGATATTGTGAATTTGGATCGTAAAAACGTTGATATGAACGTAAATTGAACAGCAAGAATTCGGTGTGTTAATTTCTGGGAAGTTCCACTGATGAAATAATTTGTGAATTACATTGAAAAGTTTTTGAAGTTGAAGAGAAGAAATAAACAATGAAATAAAAAAATAACTAACGACAAAAGAAAAAAAGTAGCGGGTTTGGAGAGAATAAAATTTGTGAAATAAAGAGGCGAGAGCACTTGAAGACTTTTTACGCGGGAACGTCGCCAAGATGTGCAAGTGAGTCTCTTTCTCATTTTCTCCCGCTTTTTCATCTTTCTTCATTTTTTCTTTCCTCTTTTTTTTTCTCATTCAACCCATTCCTATTTGCTATTGAGTCGTTTCTCGCTTTTGTCGTGAGCGGTGATGTGGAAATTGCGAAAACGCCACGGCCGGAAGGTGATGGAATGAAAGAGGATACACTGAATTCTTTTGCATCTACAATCTAGGGATAATATTGTCCTGCCACTTTCATCAAGACTTCCTTTTCCTGACACTTACGTTTATGGAAACGAACGGAGAAAAAGACTTCACTCAGGAAACGAAGTATTTATATATATACAGTTGCAAAGTAATAAAAGCAAAAATAATCATAATGATTCAGAAGTTCAACAATACAAAACTGGCAAATATATCATTGTTGGATAAATAAATCGAAAACGAGTGGAATGAAAAAATGGAAACTATCACAATACAAAAAAATAAAATTGTAAAAGTAACAAAGAGGACAGAGTAGACGAGATTTATTACATGGACATACTGTTTTTCGTGTGGATATTGCATTGTCAGCCACCACTTCCAATTATCATTCCAATCTTTCCGGCAAACCGCGGCCATTCGGTGGATCATGTAAATTTTAAATCACACCAACCTTACCATTGTCTGGTTGTGTTTCAAAATGTGTACATGTGTGTGTGCACACGCTCACACATCCTGCGGTGATCCGACTCATGGGACTCATTCAACCGCATTGAATGAATTCTCATGAAATATTGTGAGTTTGGTAAGGTTTCTGACGCACATCGACCACCCCTGCATTATCATGACTGTTGTTAGCTCAGAATGGAAAGAAAGGAGAAATCGAAAGATGCGTGATAGTGAAACGTGTTATCGAACCTTTTGAAATGTTTCTGTAATTAGAACGACATTGGAATTCATGAAATTATGATGGTGGTATGATTCATCTCGAAAGATGAAATGTTTCATTCAAGGAATTAATGAGGATGGGATGAAACAATCGAATTCTTGAATGTTCAATTCGTTAGGGATGAAAATTCTGTGAATTCAAGTAGGTAAACTCCCCTTGCAATACAGTAAAGGAAAACTCAACGATTTTATCTTCTCTTTATTTATGCCCGGCAGGTCGAATGGATGTGCGCCATAACCTAATATATGAATCGCTGCTAAACGTAATTCCAAGAGAAATAGCAATTTCATTATTTATTATTAGGGAGTAATGTGAAGGGGGAATAGAAATAAATATTTATTCAATACACAAACAGTCCGCAACAGGTCTCATAGTCATCAATGAGCAAAATCAATCACAATGTTTATTTATTCATGACCTTTAGTTCAAGCTTCAGTTCATTTCTTATGTAAACTTTGTACCATATCTAGTAACCACATTAATATTCTATCATAATATTACTAAACACTGGAATTGAGGTCAAACAAACTCGACATAAATATAAAATTACATAAGAAACGATAAGTGAGGTTATGTACATATATTTCTTGTTCTGCAGCTCAAACTCCTTGAAAGATGAAATTGTGATAGTCGATAAACTGGAGAAAATCCGAACAGCATCTACAGGGAATCAAAATAATGGGATTCTCATCATCTGGGTCAATAGACAGCTCAATATGCTTACTCTGTAATAATAGGAATAATGGAATTTGTAGAGACGTGAACTTAGTCTGATATCAAACTTTCGTTGAATACCTATATATAATTCAACAATAATTGATCAGAAGAAATGAAGACAAACTATAATTCTGATCGAATGATTGAAAATTATCCTTCCCTTACTTTAAAATTGATGAAGTGTCAGAGTCAAGAGTGAATATGAATACTGTAGTGACTTCATTTCACAAAAGTTGTACATTATCAAGAGACCTGAACACGAATTATCTATTCGACAACACATGGTGAGTTGACGTTTAGTTCCAGGTGCAAGATGATATGGTACATCAACCTCCTCGTAAATACCATCGTTCTCTCACCACCCTAAATAACTGTAGATGCTCCACTTGCTCCTCTTCTCAAATTCAGTACTGCCTCATTCTGACACCCCTCTGAACACTGTTTTTATCACAAATACGAGATACTAATACTCAAGTACAAACTTGAAAGCACTCGAAGTTATGATACTAGTTCCAAGTGATTGAAACTTATGGAAGTATCTACTTGGTCTGAAAAAGACTTGAAGTGAGAGAAACCGAACGAGTTGCTTATGATAGAATCGACTGAATATTTTTAGCAATCAGCCAGACATTTTTTCAATATGACTTGACATGTTTGAAAGAATAGAAATGAAGCTGAGATATATGTGTACTTGAAAAGTGGACTGGCGAAAATGTAATTTCTTAGTTTTAAGCTGCTTTCAATAAATCATCGAATTTACCGTTGTGTTATTATGTGATAGCTATGTAAGTTCAATTATCAAAATATTCTAGTTGATAATAAAAGAATATTCAATTACTCTGTTACAGATCGTAAAACTTCCACATTCATGCTACATGATCGAACGAGCCGTATCAAAGACACATATCTCACATATTTTCTTCACTGGAAAAAGCTGATCGAGCAATTCCCATATTTCAAACAATTTTGTCATAACGGGGGAGAAGAAAGAAAAGTTTTTTATATCATTCTCGAAACATTCATCATTGATATAGTACGTTCAAAAGTTTGAACGTTCACCAAACATATCATATATTGATTCATCTATGCATATGCATGTGCACGAGAGCGAAAGCGAGAGTGTCGTAAGAGCTGTGATAAGGTGCCATACAAAAGTTTGCATTGAACTTGGAAAAAGTGGCAAGAAGCCAATTATTGTGATATACCTTTGACGAACACAATCGATAAAATGTCAACGAATTTCGAGTTGTACATCATTGTCAAGGGATTTGCATAAGTAATAAAAAAGAAAACAGAGCAAATTCGAAGTTTACAACATTTTGCTATAGTGGCGCTTAAGAGAGACGTAAAAAGAAAACTTGACAAAACAGTCACGCACACACCTGACTGAAAGGGACGGGAATAAAATTTACAACTTTACTCGAATGTCGTGGGGAGAAATGACGATGAAATAAGAAACAAAGAGAAACAAGAAATAAGCAAAATATGTGCACGAGGTAACGATCAAGAAAGTGATTGTGAACAAAAGTCATCTCATTGTCATTGAATATCTATCATCACAATAAAGTTCTAGTTGAACAATCAGTGGATGCAAATATAATAATGGTTGGATTTCCACGTCGAAGATCGCTGTGGTTGAAGGTTGCGGTATTAGCTGCAACTGTTTGGTTGACTGTTTGTTTTCTCCTTTATACGGAAGATCGAACAGCATCAGATGTACAACAGCAGCAACAGCAACTACCACAGCCAGGCTTAGTACCATCAGGTGTTGCTGCACCTCAAGTTGATGTTGTTGATGAAGTTGTTGCCCCACCTTTGCCATTAGTCAGACATGAAAGTTCGTCAAATATACAAAACAAGCTCGATGTAGTTGCGGAATCGGGGCCAGAACAAGGTAGGATGTGGTGAACTTATGATTTATATACATTCCCTTTACACAAACGAATAATACTCCGTCTATATTTTCCTTTTTTAAACGTAACTGATTCTACACAAAATGAAATCTCCATTTATCCCCATAAAATTCTGAACTAGAATCAGTGAAACTATAATTGCAATGTTTTGCGAGTTTGGGTTGCATATACAGTCGTTGAGAAATCACCTTGATAGTCCCGAATAAAAATTTTTAACAACGAATTTCTCATAATAATTTTCTATTGTAGGCGCGGGGGTATTGGCTGCACCAAAAGAACAAGATCCAGGTGAGATGGGTCGCCCAGTTGTCCTGCCTACAAATTATTCGGCCGAGGTTAAAAAACTCGTTGATGATGGATGGCTGAATAATGCGTTCAATCAATATGTCAGCGACTTGATATCAGTACATCGTAGTTTACCAGATCCACGAGATGAATGGTGAGTATTTTTCCCTGCGCAATATGATACTTCACATCGACACTAACAGAGATCAACTGTCAATATTATATGGAACTTCCTTGAATAGAATATTTTATGCGAGATAGAGTAATTGAATTTAAAGCTTGAAGTGTCATTGGATGGGTTTTCTCACCTCTCATGGGATTGTTGTTGCATACTGACGTGATTATATTGAACCTGCAGCAAGAGCTGTGATCATAAAATTTCGACTTGAATATAATAAACAAATTGATTGTACGTGAGTGAAATTTCGCATTGGATTTGTGTCGTCTCAACTCACACGTCATTCCCATTTGAACATCAATTCTTCATGAAAGGACACCCTTTACACTGATTACATCGTGCACACGGGTTCTCTTTCTGAAAGGGGTCCCCGGTTCATGCTCGGCTTCTAATCAAAAATTTGTGGAATAAATACCGCAACGTACAAACATCGTTCGTTGTTTTCATTTTTTTCATTCTTCTAAAAATTGTTAGAAACCATATTCACAATATGGTACCGGCATTTCTAATTGAATTCGAAATGTTTCCAAAGTCATAACCCATCAGCATGACCCTCACCTACTTACCATCCTCATGAAGCTAAACTTCAAACACGTTTCTCTCCAAACTATCTTTCTCGAATTAGTGGAAGCGATAATTCTAGAAGTTTTTGATCAATCGCGTTTGGACTTGGCACATATCTTCAAAATAATAATTGCCAGGTAAACCCATAACCATAAAAAATTCAGCTTAGACATTTTTCCCATACATTCCTGAAAATTTCATGTATCAGTTGGGTTTCCAACAAAGACATCTATATCACAGCATTTCCCAGACTTCCACGTGCACACCAAGATCAATACATTTCTACAATGCAGGTTCCAAAAGTCGAGTTTATCATTCGCCTGCAAAGTTGCGTTTGCCAATCCATAAATACCAATAAGCATCAGTTTATTTCATATATTGGAGCGTGTAACAATAATTCACGAAGTTCAATGCCAATATAATGGTATGTGGTCTGTGTACAACTGGGCAGTCTCCAAACCAAGAGCCCAAAGTCACATTCGTCAAGTAATTGGAGTAACATTAAGTGCAATATGGATATGAAACGCATCTTTGTGGTTTATGTGATAATTAGTCGTTTAGAGAGGACTTTGGGTGCAACTTTCCATGTACAGGAAGTAAGTTTATTCGATTAGAGCTTTTCAAGTAGGCACATATATATAGATACTTGAATTATCTTATGATTCAAGTGTGAATAAGCCCTGTGAATTGTTAATTATAATATGATATTAACCGACATTATTAGGACAGGTAAGGGGGAAAGTTACTGCAGACGCCAGGTTGCGTCTACGATGCGCTATCTCCAACATTTCCTAATTTACTGAGTAGTCTACGCATTGTAGTTACTTTCGTATATATACAACACAACCAGAGTCTGGATTTCTCCGTCAAGTTTATGCTCCTAACGAGAATCGAATTTGTTCTAGACTAACATTCCACTTTAAATACTCGTATCGAACATGTTCATTTCTGATGAGTGTGCAAAAAAGGTTGATTTATCTACAGATACGTCTACTCTATACAATGAACTTATGTACATTGAAAAGATGTTCCTTCATCCAGAAGTTCTCAAGAGAAATAAAAATGCAACATAATTTTAATGAGTGTGTCTGGTTTGAATTTTATCGCGTAAGCTTCTTTCATTTTTGCAATGGCGGGCAGTTACACGACTGATTATAAAAGTCGATGCGAGGGAAGATGAAAGAAAAAAGTTTTTGAATTCACAGAGCGCCAGGAAGAAAGAAAAAAGTAAAAAAACATGAGAAATAAAAAATGATATTAGAATTCTTGCCTCTTCCCCTTGTACCAAAACCATGTACGTATATGTATGAAGTTAATGCAAAAGCTTCAACACGTATGAAATTTTAACGTCACCTGTAGTGTATCTTTGTTCTACATTTTCCGGGCGTCCCCTTCTTTTCTACCACTCGCATTGCGCGTGTTCTTCGCATTGAAAGAGAGCTTATACTCCATGAAAAAAAAAAAGTGAATAGTAGGAGAAAAATGGATATAACCGAGAAAATTTCACTCTCAAGACTATATGTATTATGTATATAGAATGTATATGTACATAGGTATACATACACACTGTATATACATATGTAGATGAACACATGATTTTCCAGCATGTTCTTGTTCACAGTCACCCAGTACTCTTCGTTGGCGTACAGTTCCTCGTGCGGATGAAAATTTAAATATGCAAATGGCGGAACGCTTAGTTTAATAAGGTACTCCTTCATGTCTCTACTTCCATATATACACACGTACATGTTTCCACATGAGTGTACGCGTGACTCCGTATCTGGAGTCTCCAGTGTGCAATTGTACACTGGTCGGAACGATGGCAATCATCACAGCACCGCAGACGACTTCACTAATATACATAATATGATATCTAAATATATTTGCTCGTTCTGTCTGCTAGATAATATTGTACAACTGAGTGAGAAAAAGTTTCGCATATGTGGAATGTAAACGTTCCCCAGAGACGAAACAAATCCATTACCTAGAATGGTACAACTTCTTTATATTTGTCTTCCTTCATGGAGGTTAGGATGGGACTTGTCATCATATTGTCCTGACAATTTTTTACATGAATGCGCTCTGTTCACCGTTCATTCAAGATGTCATTTTGTTCAATGTGCTTTCGTGTGTGCGTACACACATGATTCATATATTTATGGCATGAACTATATCCAATAAAGAGTTGGAGTGAAATTATACTCGATAAACTCGAGTCAAATCCGCAGAAATTTTGATGTGTAATGATGATACATGGAAGATGAATATGTGGATACATACGTTGAGACTTTGAGAGAAGACTGTTTGCCATTCCACTGTATTTCGAGAAATTCCTTGGAGAATATTTCACCAAAACATATATTTACTGATGTTATTATTGCGCTCTCTCAAATAGATGAAATGTGGTTTATTAAAAAACCAAATTCATTGCGGTATTCTGCGTTTATTATGTTCAACTTTTGGACGGGAGATGTTGAATTTAAGTGCCTTCTGTTGCAATTATGTTGGTGGAGTTATCCATGCGTTCATTTACCATTAAACTGTTGGATGCATAGCGATGTCATGGTACATGAGTAAAAAGGGCAAACAAGAATATAAATATTGTGGCGCTATATACAGATGTTTCATTTGTTAGTTGAATATATGTTCCCCATTTGTAAATGTGTTCTCAGCTACAAGAGCACACCTATAGGAGTGTAAATGTGTATATAATCGTGTACATACATTAGTTGGATGCTAGGACACTCGCAGGGGGAATTCGTAAAGCGCATCGGATGTAGGTGGTATCTAGGTAGTGGAGGGATGGAAGTAGGAGGATGTTGGGATAAATTGTCAACGAGTGCAGTACCCCATTGTTGCATTGTGCGGTTGGTGAATCCATTCCAACAGAATGGTGATGTACTTTCAAAATGATGTAGTTGCTTTACCGCTATTCGACCAATGCCATATTTAGAACTTACATCAGTTATGGTGAACCAACACACAGCTAGAACATGAAAGAGAAGGGTGAGAAAAGTTTGTGGAAATACACAGTGTAAATATAATCATGAGAAAATTCACTGACTTTCCGAATCAGCCATTCATGTACTGGTTGAATTGATTATTAACATTCAATTTGTTTATAATTGTCTCAGATTCCTGAGAGATATCATTGAGGATATGTTTCCAATCATGACATCAAATCCCAATGGTAAGAATATTCTCATCTATAAACTCGTGAATATTTCTGTTCATATTGAAAAAATGTAGGCGATTGCTTTGTGCTCTCGTGTCGCGGTGGTTACGGGATGAGCAGCGGATGGAATGAGTATGTATATAATCTTTATCACAGACTTTTTGGAGAGTTTCCTAACTCGGAAAAGATCAACGCGTTTCATATAAGAACTCTTCTCTCAACAAAGTCACAATATATCAGGGGTACGTGTCAGTTGACACATTATAATATGATGAGATTTTGAAAGTTATCCAACATCTATCGATGTCAAGGAAACCAGTGGGAAATGGAACTTTTCTCATCATTATTTGCATGGATTCAGCTTCCTGTTATAAGATTCTCAAGATTTTCCAAAATATCTTCAATACATACTGCGACATTTTTGAGTTTCGGTGTTGTTGACACCACCGTCAGTTGTGTCAACTCCCATGGCTTTCCTAGACGGATATGAGTTCTTGTTGATTGTTCATTAATTCCATGTCCAAGATGAGATCGATTGAGAAAGCAAGTAATGTGTAACAGTGCTGATAGGGGAGGTGATGATAAGATAAGTGTGTGGAACTTGGTTGTTGCTCATATCAAAATGAAATGATAAAGCAACGGACTCTTCCGGAGCCGATTAAATATTTTTTTTCGGATGTTGAGCGTGTTCACGTTGTGAACGATATGCATAGAAACACTTCTGGAAGTTTATTTCTATTGGAATCCATCGCTACTATTACTGCTGCTTTGCTCCCTGTTTCATAGTCAACAATTATACGTTTCCAAATGTCTCATTCTGAATGACATGACGGATAATCATGAATTTATAACGGTAGTATTCCACAGTTGATATTTCCGAATTACCAATATATGCTGCTTTCTGCTCCTGATTATTATTCAATGACCTTAGGAATCGAGGTCATTGAATATTGTAATAGACTAATTTGTCAAGATCAGTACTACTCACATTTTTGCTCTTAATGAGGATTTTCGTGAAACCGTGACAAAGTGCATTCATTAAGTCAAGTGGCAGACGAGAGAACGAAACAGATGGTATGAATAGGATACACGTTCTACGCACTTTGCTGGTCGTGTTGGTGACTGCTTGTGTTATGGACACGTGCTACTTCAATTATGTTCTCCAAACAAGTTTTACACACTGTCCACATGTGAGTGATGAATATGGTTGATGTGAAGTGAAGGGCTTGACGGATGAAAATTCAAAAAAATGTCGTGGTGGCATGTCAATTAGTCCAAAAAAAAAAATGAAAAGAACCCGAAAAAGCGAATCATTCACAAGAAACGTCATCATATGTTGTCTCGGAATACTGAATAGACTTGGAAAATCAGTTGGGTAGAGAAACAACAGAGTGATAGGTTATTCTAATTGAGAAAACGAAATGAAAATTCGTGTTCGAACCTGCATTGTTCCTAGTCGACGTTCAAGTGCACATTGTAGAGAAGAGAACTTGTGACGCTTGCGCGTGGTTGTAAGTGAAGCCTCCTTTTGTCTGGAGCAACTCGACTATGCGCTCATTAGAGGTGGAGGTCAATGAAGCATGAGATCCCCATTCTCTTGCATTTTATGCCAGCACACTCCTACTTCAACTTTCTACATAGAGATAATGTGAGAATGAAACAATGGGAATTATCATCAGATCAATCCAACTTATATGCATTCAATCTCTTTCACGTGTCATTGATGTGCTTTCTCGCAACCAAATTTGGAAACTGAATGTTAAATTCTTGGATAATTATAATATACCAAAAGTGATGGAGAATTTCGTGGTAGGACATCAGATTTATCCCACAGTAGCTTTCCTCGAAACTAGTCCAACAAAAAATGTCCTTTCCAAAAATCTGAGAACAAGCTCCAATTCGAAATTTGTCTCGAACCACAATTGCAGCGCCCAATAATCGATTAATGATTTTCAGAGAAAACCCACAAGAAACATGGGTGTAACATCTTACGTCTATCACCCCAAAAATCTTGGGGATTCACCCATTTCACGAAACCGTAAATTTACAAAGCCAAATCGTCTGGCATGTGATATGTTATTCATAGCGACTGTTAATACCAGCAGCTCATTCCAGTGTATTATCATAAATTGAATCGTGAATAAGACGTTCACGAGTAAATATATTAAAGGGGAAGCAAAAGATGAAAAGGAATGGTTGATGTGGTAAATTAGAAGTTTGTATATCGCCGTAGAGCTTCCCTACAGTGCTGTCTCATTTACGTCTTTTTTAATCTAATATTTCCTCATAGAACCTGCAGTCTTTGACGTCAACAATTTTCATTCATGGCATAGACTTCATACGGAGACGCCAACTGAATCGTGTATGATTAAACGCAATCTCAAATTCCAGTGAGACTTCCGTGCACAGTGAATTGAGTAGAAAGCAACCTCATAGTTCAATACACAATTTTGCACTATAGCTATTTACAGTATGGTGTATTGAACAAGTATTATGGAGCTTGTGCTTTATATGTAATGTTACATACCTGAGCGATCAACGAACACTCGTGTTAGCTGACGAGTTGAAGCCGCACTCGATGTTGCTGTTCCTTCAGGCTTCCACTTGTCCCTATTTTCTGAAGCTCCGTGAAACCCAATCCACAATCTTTTAAGCTGGATTACGAATACCAAAACGGACAATGTATAAGTTTTGCAACAGTTTGATACACTCTGTGTGTAATTCTGATCTGTTTGCAAAGTCTTCGTGCATTTTACTGGAAATTGTGATTCAGATTTCATCCACGCCAATTCATTCATATTGGTCAACAAAAATATTATTGAACGCCTAACCTCAAACCACATAAGAATTGACTGAAGTACCGAATATGTTGAAAACTCGTCATGCCTTGTAGGATCTAGAAGCTTCCAATTCATCTTCAACGCAATGTTAAAACTTGGCCAGCTATTCAAACTAACCTATAAACCTCGAAGTTTTACTAAACGTATCGCGAGTGGAGAACACTATACGCTTGAATGTGTGAGTGAAATACTAAGTCTTACGGATCGGAAGCTGAATTTCCAATCCCCAAATGGGATGCATGAAGACTCAGTTGTTAGTCCGTCTCATCCTAAATGTCGATGAGTTTGTGGAACACAATTCCAAGTGAATGCATTTGCTCTGTGTATTATTCCATGATCAGGTGAACAACATTGGTGTACGTGATGTTCTTATCTTGCGTATAGTTACCAACATTTCGACTGATAAATAATAAGTCTGCATTAGCAATCGGATTGTGAGCAGCAATCAATTTCTGCTAGGTCATTTCATCTAGGTAATTTCATTTAGGTAATCACAGGGTTAAAAATTCCCGGCGTTCGCAAGATGTTTTATATGCTCAGAATGTGATATGACAGGTTTGGCATCACAACTGAATTTATTGACGGGATAATTCTTCTTGGGATTATGTGCTACTTAGAAATTAAACACTTCACTCTACTAAGAAGATTAAAAATACCAGACGACAAATTCATCAAACGTTTTGACATTCCATTTTCTCTAAAACTTGGTATATACATCACAAAGTTATATGAATATATCGGATCTGAGAAGAAATATGATCATATCAGAGTTGAATTAGATGCAAAGAGAGAATAATGGGAAGAATTTTTTCATCCCTCCATCAGTTTCAACGGATAATTGGCATTTCTATCCGTCCTCACACCACCACGTCTTTCTTCCCCCGTTCATTTGAACTTTTCAACTCTTACCCTCTAGCATCTTCCTCATCACTTACATAAAAATTTGAATCTTAATTCTTCATTTCAATCAATACATTACAGCAGTTCTATATTACAGTCGGATTATTGTCTGGTCACATGAGTGTACATTCGAAAAATCATGTGGATTGCACGGAATTCTGTTGGACGATCCACATTACACCAGCAGTTCTCCAAAACTTCGATGTAGAACAGCAGAATCATGACGCATCCAACAACTGTGATGAAAACTTAGTTCTAAGGGTCACTTGAGCCAAGAATGTGCTATTCTGGGCTTCATTCAACCTACAATACTCCACAATCGATGAATAATGCGCACGCCAAGTTGCCTGTCGATATATGAGTCCATTGAAGATATAACTCTGAACAGCACGTCGGTCACCAAACATCTACAGACGCACGCGCACGAATAAATGTGTCAAAAAAACGTAAATAACATTTTGCCCGACATTGCAATTCGGGTAATAGAGTCAGGTAGAGAGATAAAAAATAGGAGTTTGAGGAGAGCGCCATATGGCAGAGTTATCGATCACAGTGCCGGATGCAGAAAGCGTGTGAACACAAACCAGGATGATGGTTATTTTATCATTTTATTTTTGGATCCCCAAGACGAGAACATGGAAACGACCTTCAGAGAAATTGTTGAGCGATCGCATGACGCGTTTTGAAATCACTCAACTGGACGTGCAAATTCCGAGTATTGTTTAGCAACACATCTTTGATTCATCACATTTTCATGGCATGTGATATCATTGACAAACGGATGAGTGCGATTCAACAGTTATAGCCTGGGAGGAAACAATATTTCGTTCATGATGGAGCGATGAAATATGAGAAAAGTTTTCACAATAAATTTCATAATTCTGAGTGAATCGATGTAATGATGACGATATACAATCAAGTAGCCCAGAAGAAGTTGTATAATTTGAACCGCAATGATTCCGCAACTTTAAATGAGGACTATGTGGGTAAACTTCTAGACAGAGCCACTACAGGGTTGCTCCCGAACTTTACCTATTCTTTCTCTTTCCCTTTTCATTACTGGGTGGTCCCCCTCGTTGTCCCTCTTCACGTGCACAATTCAACTATAGGTATTAATCTTGTGCTTACAAAAGTTGGCCGTGAATGTACGCGCACCCGTGAGATTATTAATCAAAGTCACTAGATCGTCTCCATTATATTCCCGTCAGATGCTTACGCTAATTGTTGCGTCACCATGTACATCCATTCTGCCAAGTTAGGGGATCATGAACTGATTGTGGAGTCGAAAACTTCAGATAAATATTGCTGACATCATATATTAGACAGTGAGCCTGACCTGTTATAAGCAAAATGTGAGGCTGACTTGATGAGAAAGAGTGAAGAAAAATGAACTACGCAGAGAAACGAATTTAACTTCGATTTCCTACCCCTTCAACATTCACTTCTTCATCTGTCTTTGAATTTCTACGACACTCAATTCAAGGGTATCAGGAGTTGTTGATAACACCTTGCCCAGCAGCACATACCGCGCAAATGCTGTTTTATCAGCTTCATTTCTTATGTCATCGATTGCCACTCGATCAAATGCAGCCCGAAGTATTTCATTACTTCATCATTTTCCCTTATGTGCACATAGAGATGGGTGATGTTCAACACTCTCAACACGTAGCATATTACACGAATGTCCAATGGAAATGGAAGAAAAGAACTGGAAGTGAAACGTGGCTCTATGAGAAAAAAAAAATCTGTACATTGTCCATACAAAAGTTTCGACCAACAGGAAGAGACGCATGACTTGCACAGATATGAACCACCAAGTGATATGACCATATGGAAGTTGAGTGGCCGCGAGACGAATATCGGCGTCATATACATACGCTCATGACAAGCGAATTTCTACATTGCCCACTTCGACGTCTATTAGGTTGGAAACCTGGTGGTACGATCCATGTGCAGTGAACATAGTTTGAATGTCTCTGAAGGGTGGGAGGCAGTTGGTTCGTGGCAGTTCAACATTCAACATGTTTGTATGTCTGAATGTGAATAGATATTGGAAGAAGAACACTGTCATACTGCAATAAGCAGCCAGGCAACTTGGCTATGATCCAGCTCGGAAATAATACAATGTCCATGGTCCCTCGCACACAGGTCACCACGCAATCATATCTGTTATATATATAACACTTCTATGAGAAGCAAAAGGATTGGCACACAATTTCCTGAAGACGAGGAGTATGTGCGTAACATATGTCGTTGATAACTCCATTCCAGATTGTGTGTTCCTGGATGGCTCATCAACTCACTACGATGGGAAGTTCGAGTAAAAATTCCATTTTCATTCCGGATGTGAAAAAGAATTTCGATGGAATATCAGCGATATTTGAATCTGAAACAAAATTCAAGTAGTTACCTGCAACCAGTGTTTTCATTAGTGAAACATTAAAAAGCATCATCCCACCTCCTACATGAGCTATTCTGTATTTTCTGAGTATTTTCTGAATTCTCTCCCTTGAAAAATCGATGGTGATGGGTCATGTGCCTGCAGCAGCATTGAATCTTTATGACCTGGTATTAGGGGTTGAACAGAATTCGATCGGATTACATTGGAAGAGATGTAATTATCAAGAAAAGGAAGAAGGAAATTCACGTCTATCTGTGAACAGAAGTGGTTGAACATGAATTGAAATAAAAGTGGTCGGAATCTCGAGAAGGTAAAGATGATTCTCAATGACACAATGGAGGTGAGGCTTAGATTTCAATTGAACTGTGGCCGTGCAAGATAGTTCGAACCGAGGAATTTTTGATATTCAAATCATTTCTGCGCCATTAGTTCCGCACAATGATATCCACTTGGCAGTATCTACACCTTTTCGCGATTTTTTATTCCGATTTCAATTCTTATTGTGAATAGAAGGATAGCAAAAGGTTAAATGCGCTATGTATGAAAATGTTTATATACAAATTGAGAAAGATTATCTAAATTTGGTTGCGTGATTATCTATTTAGTTAGGATACTTCCTTGTGTGATAACGTCAGCGTCTACTTCAACGGTAATGTGGAGTTTGGAGTGTGATAACGGGCAATGGTAATTGTATAGAATACGTGAACTGTGTTCCCAGACCTCCACAACTATGGCCACATACAATGTTGTAAAACATGAGAGTTCAAGCTCTCCAGAACAAAAGACAACATCTAGAATTAACATGTCCACCAACTTCATGTTTTTTTTACCAATTACTTCTCTTATTTTTCCATTTCTCCATTCTCTCCAGGGTATTTCATAACATTATTTCATGTCATATTATTCAGAGATAGCACCAATGCATGAAATAACTCACACACATTTATTGTTACAGGTGTAAACAGCCGGGTCGATACAAGGAGGATCTACCCCCAACTGCCGTAATTATATGCTTCCACAATGAAGCATGGTCTGTGTTATTACGAACTGTTCATTCTGTGCTTGATCGATCACCGGAGCATTTAATCAAAGAAATTATCCTCGTTGATGATTTCTCCGATATGCGTAAGTTGCTTAATATATTCAGTAAGTTGACAGTTATACAAAAAAAAAGCGTATCAATAAATATTCATCTCCGTTACATAGACGGTGAAACAGTTTCAGAATTACGTCACGTTTTATTACTACTCGGATTAGCATAACGTGTCGCACAATAACACGGAGGATATGGTGCACTGAGATTAAACCAGCAATACACCAGTAACATCGTGCAGTAAATGTGCGAGTGAATGCATCGTTGTTGTTTAGACGTCGTTGTTCTGAATGGGAAAGTTAACGGGGTGGTGGACGCTGACGGTGCTTCCTTTCCAAGTTCGTCGCCCTCACAAGACACTGAGATAAGCTTTCGTATTGCCTCATCTCGGCATCCTGCCACCGTCATGCATGTGTAGCTATTCGTTGGAAGGATGTCGCATAAACGTACTTATACTAATGACTCAGTAGACGTGTTGAAGATGGGTGGCAGGCCAAACAGTTTGCATATTGGCCTAATCTATTATCATTGCACTGGTCATGGGGACATTTGCATAACACATAATTTGGTTAAGGATATATTGCATCAATATCTCAATTATGTTATCGTCGATGCTCATCCACATCACACAGCTCATCACGGTTTCTTGGAACAACAAACCGACAATTCATACATCACGCATATTGAATCTGTAGGGATGAGGTATCTTGAGTGATTAGGTTATGGTTATCAATCGTCGACGCCTTGTGTATTGAAACTTTGGTGATATGTGAAACTTTCCAAAGCTACATTTCATCGCGTTGATCAAAATTTATACAACTGGTATCAGGTATATTATTTCTATAGAGATGATCAAATTATTTTTGATATTGATACAGTTCTATTATCCACTTGCGGGTTTAGTTTCATATTCTCTCCACTGAATGATGCGAGTTTAATTCGATCCTTGGACCGTAATCAGTTGAGGATTTAGTAACCGTTATTGCTCCCGAACAGTGTTCATGAGGCGAATGAATCATTTCAACAATGGGTTATACGATATGCTCATGAACAATCATTATTGGATTTGAGAAAACGATAGAATATAATCGATAAGTATCTATTGCACTATCAGAAAATCCAGTTTTAATATCTTTTCTCGTCAAATGATGAACTCTATTGAAGACTCATCAATGTATTTGGGATTTGTAAGGGTGGTTTAGTTGGTTTGTCTTGTCGGCAATAATAAAAGTTCGATTCTGACTTTGATCATTTATACAAATGCAAGAAATCGCTGATTATCTAGACAGCAATATGGATTTCATTCATGTTTGTTCATATTGGATGTGGCGCGCTATCTCGATTTCTATACCGAATTCTTTCGTTCCTAGAACTTCATTATCTCTCAAGTAAACATACATTTCTGCTCTACCTATTGTTCCACTTTTCACCGAGCCATCACTCGAGTCTTATTTCATGCAAATCCCTATATGGAATCTTTCGAGGCAGAAATACGACATGATTTCAACGTCAGGGCAGAAGAATGAGGATACCAGAACGAAATGATATGGAATTTTTTCATTATATCACTCACTGATTTGAGATTTCTCTCATCGTGATGGATAACATTGCTGAAGAGTTCTTAAACTCGGTAACTACAAGTGCGTTTCATCATCATTTCTCAGTGACGAAAAAAGTTCCCCCTGTGTTTATATTTCATGTTTAGTTATGAATATATTTCATATCGAAAACGTATCGATGCTTCAAATGTTTAAAACAGGCAGATGCACCCTGATATGTGAGATTCATTCCATTACGTGACCATATCTTCCGTTTGACATATTTGAATGGATCAATTGTCAACACCTAGCATGCATCATTAACTTCTCGACTGTATAAAGCTCTGATAATGCACCAGCATTTCGAAACTGCTCAGCCAGGTTTGGAATTCTTCACATTGTGCTTACAAACATTGGAAAACACGAAATAACAGACTTTCATATCCAAACAATATTGAAAGTCCAATCAGTTTTATGATGCTCTCTCTTCCACGTTTTTTTACGTTGCATATTCACATTTTATCGTGAACTGTTCATTCGATCCCGACACACGAATCCACACATTGTGTATCATAATTTTTTCATGCGACGGAAGTATTTAGGTCATCAAGAACCACTAGACAAGATCCTTGGTTCTATATTCAACACACGTAGATGGCAATGGGAGAGAGACTGTATGATTCGTACGCTCATGAGCGAACACCAGATATTGTCTGCTCTGTTTGACTTTTCAACTCACATTTACCAGCACTCAGTATAACTTTTTATGTAAATTTCAACCGTCCAGTTTTTTCTTACATCGTATACTTTCAACAACGAAAATTTTTGAGTTTGATCTAGTCCAAAAAAATGAATGCGATGAACCTGATCTCATCAGTGACCTCGATCAACTGATGATAATAAAATATTACTAAGTTGGAACGTTTCTGTAGAACTATAAATCTTACTCAAGTAACGAACCAATTTGAAAGGAAAAAAAGCGATCATTCATAGCGATCATATAGAACTAAAGCTGGCACGCAAATCTACACAAATTCTATTCTCGGTTTCATGTCCGGTAATATTTGCGAACAATATCAAATGATCATTAGTGAAGCTAGAGATTGAAATTTTGTTAAAACACTTGAATTTGGATTGTTAAAATATATTTTTTCGATTCTCTGTTACAGCACACTTGAAACGTCAATTATTGGATTACATGATGAATTATCCGAAAGTAAAAATAATTCGTGCGTCGAAGAGAGAGGGTTTGATTCGTGCCCGACTGTTGGGTGCTGCGGCTGCGACTGCACCAGTACTCACCTATCTTGACAGCCATTGCGAATGTACGGAAGGTTGGCTGGAACCACTGCTTGATCGGATTGCACGTGACCCGACCACAGTTGTGTGTCCAGTAATAGATGTGATTGATGATACCACGTTAGAGTATCACTGGCGTGACTCGGGCGGTGTAAACGTTGGTGGTTTTGATTGGAATCTTCAGGTAATTGGAAAACTTGAATTAGACTGATTTTATTTCAGTTTTTATTGTTTTTTCACTTTTGAACTCTATTCGTTATTAATTGAACACTATTTCATGAAAGATACCTACAGAACTGCTTCATTTAATTGGATTGATGAGATTGTACAAAAATGATTCAAAATCAACTGGGTATCGTTCAATAATTCATGTTGTTGTTGGGGGTTGAATAGCTGAACGGCATTCAAGATCTGATTTATCCATTTTTTCATTTCATTATTGTCAGTATATGAAAAGAATCGGATTGAAAGAGTTTATATAAAGGGCGTATTCAAATCTTGGTTCGATACCTATCATTAGTCCTTGAGAGGATTCCATGAGCATGAGGATTTTCTTTAACGTATCCAACTGACGTATCTTTTTCCACCAATACCAAAGATATGTGAAACTCTCAGAAGAAAATACTCTCCACTCTATGCGAGGTTAACAAGGCAATCTGTTGGAGAAAATTTCGAAGTAGAGAGTTTCACATTCACAATGTTCCCTCTGAGATATAACTCGTGATATGGAGAGATATATTGCAAAGTAAAATTTGATGAAAATTGTCGGGCAATATGCTGTATCCATACTCGTAATGAATTATTATGATAGCCTTGAGAGAATGGACTATATGACGGAGGGTAGGAGAGAAAATTGAAAGGCCCCTCACAATTTTCAAAATGAGATTTCTCTAATGGATCCCACACGACGTGGCAGAATGAAAATATGACTCGGTGCTTTTTGACGTTATCTCGATCCGAGTTCTGGCCCATTTTCATAAGAACATGCCCATACACACAATGTCAAATGCTATTTCCTGATTCTCGAAATGCGAAATAGAAACAAACATTTGTTACATGATTCATTGAAGTGATATTCAAAAAAATACAAATTTTGTTCTCCGTTTCAGTTCAATTGGCATGCAGTACCTGATCATGAGAAGAAGCGACACAAGAATTCAGCAGAACCTGTCTGGTCACCTACAATGGCTGGAGGTTTATTCGCAATCGATCGTTTGTTTTTCGAACGTCTCGGAACTTATGACAATGGTTTCGATATTTGGGGTGGTGAAAATCTCGAGTTATCATTCAAAACATGGATGTGCGGTGGTAAGAACATTTTTCATCCAATTTATAAAATTGGATGAATATTATAAGTATGAATATGAAAGGGAACAAAATTGTCGGGATATAAGATAATTGCAACTCATATAAAATTACCCTCCCCTATTATGTAGGCCCTCTTTTATGACTTACGTTCTCTTATTCTTATATGCCTGAAGGTACTTTGGAAATAGTCCCGTGCTCTCACGTCGGTCACATCTTTAGAAAACGCTCACCCTACAAGTGGCGAAGTGGTGTGAACGTGCTCAAGAGGAACAGTATAAGGTTGAGTGAGGTGTGGCTAGACGAATATGCCAAGTATTATTATCAACGAATAGGTCAGGATAAGGTACACATATGCATGAAAAAATTTTATTTCCTACATCTTGTTTCACGCATTTCCATATATATTTTATGTATTTTCACGTATTTTCTAAACTTTTTATGCAAAAAAATCTAAAATACAACTCATTGGCATGATGAACATCTCTCCGTCAGTGTTCATTTCCCATTGTGATGAGTTTGTGAACAAACGTTTCAATGTTCCAGGGAAACTATGGTGATGTTTCGGAACGCAAAGCTCTGAGGAAGAAGTTGGGTTGCAAATCATTCAAATGGTATCTGGATAATATTTATCCAGAGTTGTTCATTCCTGGCGAAGCGGTAGCTTCTGGAGAGGTGAGGGTTATCTACATTTTATTTTAGATCTATGATATCCGAGAAAACTCTATTCGAACTGTATACGATGCAAATTTGAAGATGGCGTTACAATTGAAGTTCGATGTATCGTGCGCACGAGTTGTCAGAAATGGTAATTCGAGGTTCGCGCATGATGTTTTAATCAATTGCGCTGTTGAATAACGAAACTTTGAGGCTTTCAATTGCGTGAGTGAAAGAGATGAATGTTCAATGACGGCACGATGAAAATTATATTGGAGGGAGTTGATTTTTTTAATCCATAAATGCATTGGAAGAATAATCAAAAAATTAAAGAAGACGATATCGGAAGAATCGATTTCCGTATTCAATTTCCATGTCCCGTTCGGATCAGTCTTCAAATTCTATCAGAAAAATATGCGGTCTATTCACCGCGTAATGTGGACGCATGATTGATCCAATAACACGCGCAGTGAACGATTCAGCTAATTTTGTCACTCGCTCGACAAGTTCTTCTCGTCTGAAGAGTATGTTCCTTAATAACTCATCGAACTCCTCATTAATAAAAAAAAAAAAAATAACCAATATTAGTTTTCTTGAATACAAGACGCAGACCAAGTGATTTTTTATTCCAATCAATCAATTAGTTACTTTTTTAGTCTTCACTTTTCCACCCCCTTATTTTTTCCTCATCACCTCCACCTACTTCAATTTTACACGGTTCTCACTAGGGATCGCACCCCCGGCAGTTTACACTCCCTTTGAAAATATGAAAAACGAACGATTCAATCAACTTAATCAACATCAACTATGGCGAAGCGTATTTATAGAAAGCGAAACTTTAGCTCATTAATAATCTCCATCTGCAAGTGAAAGCCTCTAAGTTACGCGGATGAGGTTTTTAATTTACGTCCTTTTCTTTTTATTTATACTCTGGCAAGCTAATTCTGTGACCCGACATTTGGTATGTGAAACTTCAGCAGCCACTGCACAGCGGTCGATGAATTATGTAGAACTCTCATTTATTTCACTATTTTTCCTTTATTTAATATGGACCATTCTCAACAACCTTCAACGATGATGAAATAAAGAGGCGACCCATGGGGACTGGAAGGTGGTAGTGAAATTATTGCTGTTATCAAAACATGCAGGCGTTTGCAAAATTTTTCCAGGAAACACAACGGAAAAGCGTCTGGGGACATCGCTGACCATATTCTTTTTCAGCTGTAATTTCATATGTCTAGCTATCCGAATTTCCGTGTATGTGACAGGGGTATTTCATGCATCCTGAACCATAATTTATATCTATTGACAATTTGTTACGATTCATTCGGTACATAATATTTCACTGAGTACACGTGGTCGCATTCATGATTTTTCCAGGAATAAACTTTCAGAGCAGAAAAAACTACAAAACCAACATGACGAACGGAATAGAACGAGAAAAAAAATGTGTATCATCCGCATCAATAAGTTCCATGGAATTTGATATTCTCATAACGACTGGTAAATTAGCTTTGTATTCATATTTCCCTCCTTGATTTGACAGGAGTTCCGCAGTCTGATGGAGAATTGGGAAGAGCTTTAATCCTAGTGGCATGTAATTAAACAGTGATAGATGAAAATCTGTCTGGATTGCGTATTAGTTCCAGAATTCTGATGCATTTCAGCTAGTTACTTGATTAGTAGAATGTGCTACTCTTGGGATTCTGTTATCAAACGTAGGAAGGTATAGACATACTACAGACTAAACTTCCTATGACACACATGTTGTATTCTAATGGGATGGAGAATGATGGAATGACCAGAGTATAGAAATGTCATGTAGCATGACAGCACTCTTGTGAAGCAAGAAAATCTGAATTTTCATTCATATTTATTTCTACTTCCAACTACTTTTCAAGAGTTTAGTAAACATTCATCAGTAAATTCATTCGTCGTTGTCACATCACATTGAATACTTTCTGCACTCAATTTGACGAGCGAACGTACATTGATAAAAAAAATATTCTGCAGACGAATGACCTCAATAGCATGGAACTATCGCAGTTCTTTCCGGTGACAAAACCCATATGAAAAAAAATATCGCTCTGCAAAAAGTTTATTATCACTCAGGTTACCACGATCCAAATAATCAATACTCAAGATATCACTGTTACAATATCAAAGTCTTTTATTATTGATCATCAAATCGTGCTCTATCGAGAAGCTGGAGTGCAAACATAGTTGACATTATAAACTCTGTGTAGACACATCCACCATTCGCAGAACCAGGATTTCACGAGAGTATTGCACAATAAACAAGTCTGCAACTTTTATTTTCTCTATATTCCAGCACAGAAGGGTTTCCTTTATATCAGGAATACATACAATTTAGAACTGACTTCAATTCTAATGAATTCATATAATTCGAAGAGTAAAAGTAGATATGACGATATTATAATTTCGACGTATATGTCAGGGGAGTGTCCCAAGCAGTACACAACTTTAGAGCTCCATTCGCCAGTATTCTATGGAAACCGATATCCAGAGGGAACCAAGAGGACATTGCGCACACTACTTCATTTTCAGGATTTTTAATTACATCCATTTCACATTTTCAGGCTTGTAGACTTATCGCAAATGAAGCGGATGTTGCTCCAGATATCTATACGTCTGCAGATCCCATTTTTCTGCTTCATAAACTATATTCGGACTTCTACATTTATTTTTAATGACGTTTACTCACAGTGAATTTTAGATCTATTATTCTGATGAGTAGAATTGCCAACTGAAATTCTATTCATCATAGCTGCGGTTGGGGAGTTACTATTTTTCAGACCACATTTACCAAAGAGGAATTATATGAACTTCATTATATAATTGACAATGAACTATAAATGATAATTTAAATAATTCATCGCTGATAGGTACGTAATCTTGGCGAAGGCTTGAGTACATGTTTGGATTCGCCGGCGCGCAAGTCCGACTTGCACAAAGCTGTCGGGCTATATCCGTGTCATCGACAAGGCGGCAATCAGGTATACAAAAGTAAAATCGCACGATTTCCAGAATGCTTCACGAATCATTTCATTTTTTTGTTTAGGCTTAATATCGTTTGGCACCTATTCCACAACATTTTGTGTGACATGTTCTCGTGTGTGATTTTATATGTGCTTTATTGTTTATATGAAACTGACTCCCGCCCTCGACACAAATAATCGAATAGATAAAAAAACTGTATCAAACAGTCGGTTAAAATTTTTTTCTTGTAACTTTGCAATACAGATAAGACAACTTGATAAAGACGTGTGTATAGACTCGTCCGGCAAACCAGAAGATCTCCACCAACCGGTGGGTCTGTGGCCTTGTCACCGCCAGGGTGGCAATCAGGTATAGCACAGCTAGAGTGTGCGATAAAAATTCGATTTGAACAATAACAAATCTGTGCACGTATCAAACTCAACAAAAAAAAATGAAGAATTGTTCGAATTGGAATGGTTGCAGGATAGAATTTAACAGTGAAAAATTGATTAATAAATAAATTCAATCATTAGACTAAATGATTTATACATTGGGCTGGGAGTTGGTTTTAACACTTTTTAGTAAGATTATTTGAGTCATGAATCTCTTTTAATGTCCTTGATATTTAATTTATGATATACTTCCTGATTAATAAATTAGAACATACCTGGCTCAGATCCCAAATCCGCCATATTTTTTCGCTTCAAATATATTTAATCTTCATCTATTAAGCTGATAATCAGTGATTCTTGTTCTAATCAACCACATCACGTTCCCGTCAATCCCATGTGTGTCAAATAACACGAACACATGCATGTTCTCCCCCCACTATCCGCTTGTATCTATACAGTAGACAGATAGCAACTGTGTGTATCCTATCTCGAACATAATTTTTCAATGGCTATGTAATTAGTCATTTGATTATATCACACATAAGATCTGCTATATAACGCTAATTTTCTCTGGGCGTTGTGCAAACTCAATATCTCAATCTAGTCAATTCGGATTTCATCCTTTGCTTGTTTCACGCTATTTTTTTTTTTCGTCATAAATGCATGGTGATCACTACGTTCTCTATTAAAATTATGACATCGCATCTCTGATTGTGTATGATGATCTAATCGTCCAGAATCGCTCATTTATCAGGACGTTTACTGCATGGCTATAAATTGATAAACATCAATATGACACTGTCCGTTGGTGTCTATCCAACCCACACAGTCTACTATTAAGCTGCATTTTACACTAATTGAGCACCATCCATACCACTTTTCATTTGCTTCTCTTGTTTCTAATCAATAGATTTTATAAGAATTGTTGAACTCAGAGAAGAATCAAATTCTCCGCAGGTTTAATTTTCATACTTATCTTCTTTATTATTTCACAGTATTGGATGTTGAGCAAGACTGGTGAAATACGTCGTGATGAATCCTGTTTAGACTACAGCGGCACTGATGTTATTCTATATCCCTGTCATGGATCCAAAGGCAATCAACAATGGATATACAATCCCCAGGTATGAAATTCTTCTTATCAGTAGAATTATGAATTCGATCGCACTGCCGATATTTATATTTTGAGATTCTCTTTGTTAGTTCACTCCACTTCATGATAAATATTTTGTGAATTTCAGACCAAACAAATTAAACACGGAAGCAGTGACAAATGCTTGGCAATAACTGGGAGTAAACAGCGTTTATTGATGGAGGAATGTTCTCAATCAATTGCAAGACAGCGATGGTCATTTGAAAATTATGATCCTTCGAAACTGTGATATCGTCGAGTATCCTACTTTCGTCGAGAATCATTTCATAATCGTTATCTCAACGGCAAAAAATCAAGGACTGCTCATCAACAGTTGAGCAAATATAATTCCTTCGTTTATTGATGAATCATAACGGTGTTGTGTTCATCTACGTTTCGAGGAGAAAGGACATAATTCGGATAATTATATAATAGTACCTCAAATGACTAAACTATAAAAAACCGAGTTGTATGTTGTTTGAATTGAAAAAATAATTTTAATTTACATGTACTTGATTTGGAGTTCAAAATAATCAATCCGTTGTTGTATAAATGACGAAGAAGGGGAAGGCATGAATAGTGGTGTCCCTTGTTTAAATGAAAATACATGAAAAACGTACACAGTTGAATGAAGTTAAATGTAAGTGATTTGAAATTCACGCAGAGCGCGGCCTATTCTCAAGTACAGATGAAAGTTATTGTAAATAATATATATGCACTCTTGACTGTGTGATGATATATATCTAAATTTGTGGTGATATAACTTCGATGTTGTATCACAAATTCATAGATCTATTACATGAAGAATTGAAATTGTCTTCGGTCAATGATAATAGGAAGGGTCAGCGTGATAAACTGAAGTCGTGGGCTAATGAATTGTCGACTGCGAAATGTTCATCAATGTTTCAATAGAAGTGTGCATATTGTTTCATTTTTTTTTTTTCTGTCTCATGTACGGATAGATTTTCAATAATTTTCAGATTCAAAGTATGTGTATGGTGATACTGTAGAGAAACATATACTTCTGAGATTATGTTGTTGAACGTTTCGAATTTCGTTTAATTAATAGAGAGAAAAAAATATATTTATCAATTGGCGCATTCGACGATTCGTTTATACTATTCCAATACCTTTCTTATTATGATTGACATTTTATGAGAGTTACGAGATAGTTATTGTGAAATACATTCCATTGTCGCTCAAAAATATCATGAATGGGTGGACAATTTTTATTATAATGGACAGAGCGAAATTCATGGTTTTGAATATAACTAATGATAATGAAAATATCATCGATACTTTAAAATTATAAATACTTATTTCTTACATAACAAAGTGAAGAAAATCAATAAAAAATTCCCATATTAAACTGTACATTCGTGTAAAAATAAGGATATATCCGACATAAATATATAATTGTGACTGTATTACGATGTCATAAGAGGAGAAGAAACGATATCATTAGACTTATAAGATTCTAGTAAATTATGAATAATCAAAATAACGTAAGTAAAATATTGGCGCTCGACGATGAGCATCCGCATTAATGAATTATTATTCCATCCAAAAATGGAATTATACATGAAGACGGTTTAAAGAATCGCACATATGAACAACTTATGATGGATGATTCCTGAATTTACGATTTCTCGTGTGCCAATAGTGTTGAGTCGATGCAACCGAAAATACTTTCGCAACATTTATAAACACTGTTATAAGCGAACTTTGTAGAAAACATTAGTGGATGAAGCATCAATGATAAGTGAATGATTACTGCGGAAAAAATACCATTAATGTAACTGATAAATGTGGTGAATTGAATTGTGTACAGTGTAAGGATGATGGGAAAATATGGATTTATTAGTTGTTGTGAACTCGATAATTCAGTTTTTATTTGTTGAAAATGAACGAGAAATATTAAGAAAATAAGAATGAGAGAAACGATGTGATCTAATATAATAAAATATACATAAATTTTGTCTCTTTCGACTCTTGATTATTATGACAATAGTTCTTCAATTGGAGTGACAGTTCTGTTCCTCGGAAACCTTACTATGAATGTTTTCTTTTTTGTTTGCGAGGGAAAGAAGAACGAAAGAGAACAGAGATAGAAATAGCCATGCATATTTAGTTGATCGTATATTTGTAATTATACACATATGGCATTTCCTACAATTGATAGACATGGTGCATGAAAGCAGAAGTGAAAAATGGAGTGAACAGAAAAACAGAAGGCAGGAGGAGCTATACTGAATTGCCACTTTGCTCATCGTTGTTTCGAGCTGTATTCAATTATAGTATATCAAACGTGCCTTAATTTCATGTATATGTGAATACATAATTGATATTATTATGATTCTCATTATAAATATTATTATTTCGATTAGTCTTCGTTATGAATTATTGATATTTATAATTTAATGTCTGAACAAATTTTGTTTTTAATAAAATCGGCGCTATTTTTCTGTTGAAAATTATTGTTTCAACGTTTCGGAGAATGAAAAACATGAAAATTAAGATCTAGCTTTAGTGTATGACGGGATTTTTTTAGGATTTTTCATAAATTGCGTATTTTCCCGCTCGGTATGATTGAAATAGTTGATAACATTCATGGTGCATCAGGTTCTTGCAACCAGGCTACAGACAAGGAAAACTCTAGTCGGTAGATTGCCGTACATGGTGCGTTCCGGATGAGCATGAATATCCTGTAGCATAATATCCGAAACTACTACATTAGAACAGGAAATGGAATCTACAACAATTGAAATGATTTGTGGTAACTTCAAGTGCATAACAATTTGTCATGTATCATTCAATGAACATCCTTCATCTCAAAAACAGGAATGTATGCTGCAAATGGAAAAATATAGTCACCTTTTTATGGATGAAGATGTGATCCTTGAAGAAAAGAAAGGTGATAATTGATTCTATGTAGGAAGTATAACAAGCATTGTTTATTGCAAGTTCCCTAATTTTATCATTAATATGTGTAGGACCATTGCACATCATAGAAGACAACATGAGAAAATCGTTCGTTATTTTTGCGCACGCGCACTTTCTATATTTTCGAGCAGTCGGGACTCTGCGTTCATCAAGATATTCCTCTCTCTCTCTCCTCCCAGAAGACGAACATATTTTCTAAATATTTTCATTTTTCATTTTACTTCGCGGGATGGTTCATCAGCAGTTCAAGATAAACAATTCGCACTTCATCACGAATCATGAGTATTAGTTCTACATTAAGATGGGAATTCTATTTTCATTCTCAAAACATGCAGTCCAAGTTTCATTGTCTCCAATAAGTGACGCATGACAATTCCATTTAAAAACTAACTCTGGAGCGATTGATGCTCATGTGCAACTTTATTATTCCGCGAGACATCCAAATTTTCAGACTTCCTCATGTTTGTGCGTTGATATTGATTTCGAGAACTGGAGGACAGAATTCAGAAGTCGCTATGAGTTACGCAAGAAACTTGAATGGGAATGGCAAACCCAGCCATACCGGGAGCATTTCATAAACTTGACCTAAATTCCATTCATGCTCTAACGAGTATATATAGTTATTCGAGAATGAACATCATTTTCAAACGCCGATGGATTCAATCTCATAGACTTCACAGCTGATTCAGAATCGTCTGTAAGTGATACAAAAAATTGAAAACCAAACGATCATTGATCTAGTGGATTCAACATTTCGATTCATTTTCAATGCATGACACCAAGATTGAAACAATCGACAGTACAAGTGGAACGTGACTGTCTTAAGTAAAAATTTGAATTATATTTGAATAAAAGAGTTTGTAATTCAGTTCGACAACGAGTCAAACACAATCGGTTGCTCTGAAATGTGTTTAATCTGTCATTGATGTATTGTTGTTTTCTTCTCCCTTGAATTATCACATTTTCCACCCTCAGTATCAAGCTCGACGAACATTCTGAAGTAGCAGATGCTAAGGCATATGGAATAAAATTTCGAATCCACCTGAAGTCGAAGAATCACAATGGGTAATGACGAAATTAACACGCGAAGTTTCTCTCCATCCTTTTCTCGCATGATTTCATACGATGTGAATTGTGTATTTTTCTAATCAAATACGGCTATCCGTACATCACCATTAACCAAAATAGAATTACGAAAGCTTTTAACATTCAGAGGATGATGAATAGTAGCGGGTGGATTCGCATCTGCGCGTACGCGTATTCCCTACGTATCAACTGGGGGAGTGGAGCGTCTCCATAGTCCAGCTGCAGAGCGGAAGCTAACGCAAGTGTCCTAGTGTCGAGCTTGTGAACACGGTTAACATTTATATATCGAACTTTCCGAAGATAAAGGTTACAATATTTCGAGAGATCTGATTTTCTTCTCTCAATTAGTGGCGATTGACATCGTTTTAGGTTCTTCAAACTTCAATTATCTCACCAATAAAATATACAAACAGTACTTGTTCATAGACATAATTCAAGAAATTTCACAACATATCATTCGATTCAAAACGTTTCCTAGTTGATACTAGCAGTACAAGTGAACGTGATGCCTCCGTTTATCCAGAATGGAGTTTGATATATTCTTGCTGAGAAGACATCAGAAAATCGTTGACGCTGACAGAAAAAGGATTTTATGCTACCCTAAATGATGGAATCATTTCCATGTCAACTATTTAGAATGTTTCGGATCTGGAGACTCGAACAACAGTGCGTATTGAGAATATATTCCTAAAAAAAAGAGGAAAACGAGACATCATTGAGTTTCATGAACTCTATTCTACCTGCTTTGAATCCAGACTTTTTGGGTCAACCTGAAAATAAAATTAGCGCCGTTAAAGTGTTTTTTCAAGGGAGAAACAGCCCGGCGAGCGGGGAGGCCCTGGGACTTGAGCAACAGGTAATATCATTTCATCCTTTTCTCAGATAGTCTGACATCATATCTCTTTCTTCATGAATGAATTCGTCGAAGCAAAACTTCTTTTAATCTTCCTCCAGAATTACTTCACGTTTCTAAACCCTCATCTAGTGTTATGTTTTTGTTTTTTCGTCGAGAGTGAGTATCTGCAAATGATGGAACGATGACAAAATCGTACATTCAACAGGGAGGAGTGTGGAAAAAGTGGATGGGAGGGTTGTTGTTTCTGGGTCAATATCAAGTGAGATACACGCATAGAGAAATTGGGTTAATCACGCACTATGTTGTTCAGGAGTTGTAGATGCATGAGAATGCCAATTCGGTTTTAATCTAATTGATTTTGAATTGTTTTCTGATACAAAACTTCATACGCACCTGATAAATTCATTTTAAGGTAATTGGACCTTGAACTTTTCCTGCAGTTGCGTAGTAATTTCCATACATTTTCAAATATCACTCCACAAATGAAAATATCTGAAAATGTGAGCAATGCATTTTGATAAGATAATTGCCTCTTCTGATTACTTGATGAGGTGGTAATACGAATCCTCATCATTTGATTTTGTTGTATGTACATCAGGAAGTCTCGAGCTCGATGCCTGAGGCCTCGAGTTCGGGTGTTGGAACAGGCGTGATGGGGGTGAGTGACGAGCCGGATTTCTCAACTTTCGAAAATAGATCGGGTCTGGCGGAAGACATGAAGTTTTTGGCAAGTATGCCAGAACTGTGCGATGTGACTTTCCTCGTGGGTGACACGCGAGAACCTGTATGTGCTGTGAAAGCCGTTCTTGCTGCAAGAAGCAGGTACGTCTTGTCATTGATTAACAGTTTGGTAACATTTAGCAACTACGAGTCATGTTTGCAAGTTCAAAATTAAATTCATTCCAGGGTATTTCACAAGCTGCTTTATCAAACACCAAGCCCCCAACGAAAAAAAGATCAACCGCCTCCTGGAAAGTTACGCTTCTTTCTCAAACGAAGCTCGGAGCCATTGTTGAATTTGCAAAATGCTTCGCAACAGGTAATCGACTTGAACCACTTACTCATATTCAGTCCAAAAAACATCACAAGCATGAGTCAATCTATGGTTATAAAGCCAAAATGGATTCGTTTTGATTTGATGAGTGGTGGTGCAGAATTTGAGACATGATTGATGCTTACAGCATCGCGAGATCAGAAGACGACCGAATATTCATCACCATATCACTTGACTTTCTAATTGTTTCATTTCCTAAAAAAAACGAGAATTCAATGGTCAATAGAATTCCAAAGAACAAATCAGTATACTTACATGTTTTGAGGCAGGGAAATTTACAAAACTGATTAACATGAAGTCAGGTACATTCGATCAAATGACACATAACCTTGATCTGAGGCCTTAGGATTATCAGAGAAGAATTTGATATTTGTCTGCCTTAAATGAATATTTCATAAGTATGCGTTTATTGTATGCGGCGATAGCGTTCAACATTCACGCAGCAGTTGGCTCCCATACAAGAGGTATTCACAAACATTAGAATGCTATTAATCTAGGCCATATTTATTTCTATCGGATGATCTTGATAGCTATCAATATTCCACTAGGGAATTCTAGTAGATCATGATTCATTATGCCCGCCCACAAGCTTCTTAGAGTATATACTAGATATAGAACAGAAGTCTGACTGCAATCAATCTATTCTACTTGGAGGACAGTTTGAAGCATCTCGGGACATGTTATGCGATCTTCATTTTTGAATTGTGTAGTAAATTGATCTATTGCTCGTACCCAAACATCCAACGAGAACACTTTTGGGTATCGACATCATGCTCTCTTTCCAGTTTCGAATCAGAATTCTTCATATTCAACATCTAAAGTTATCGTTGAATTCGACTGGCTTCAGCACGTTATTGTTGGGAGAGTGATCAATAATTCATATGAAGTCAGATGACGCTTCAAGTTTAATCATGTGCTTTTTTTTCTGATTCTCCTTGTTCTGATAAGCCACATTCGAACCAGCATCATACATTGATCATCGAGGAGTTTGAGCCTGATGTATTTCGTCAGCTAATCGAGTACATTCATACTGGTAGTGTCACCCTTCAACCCAGAACATTATTGGGTGAGTAAAGAGTGAAAACTATAGTTTTATCTGTTTGGTCGTGTTCTTTAGAATAGAAGATTCATGATGCAGAGTATATTTTCCAGGAGTAATGAATGCCGCAGATTACTACGGGTTAGATGAGCTGAGAAAGGCATGTGCAGGTTTCGTGCAATGTTGCATCACCGTCGACACTGTATGTGCGTTGTTGGCATCGGCTGAACGTTACATACAATACAAATGTACGAAGTCACTTGTACAGAAGGTAATGAGAGTATGTCTGAGAGACTGGTCCATTACATCCATCTTTCCTACTGCTTTCATTTCGCAGCTAATGTGTATGTCGGTTATTTCTGTTAGAGTTCCAAAAATCCATATTGCCACGTCATACATCACTGTTTCTACACAATAACGCATAAGTAGATTATTTGTTCTGAGTAATTGACACTGGCATTCCATTTCTCAAAGGTATTGGAATTCGTGGATGAACATGGCAACGAAGTTTTGACTCTTGGATCGTTCACATTATTACCGCAGCATGTGGTACGGTTGATATTGGCCCGTGAAGAACTTAGAGCCGACGAATTCACGAAATTTGAGGTTAGAAAAGGGATAGTGAAAATAATTTCAATGTCACATTCCAGTATTGCCAACAGTTACGGATCGAGTCATGAACGTCGTGTTCGTTGATTTTCAGGCGGCATTGATGTGGAGCAAGAAATATTGTGATAGCAACCCAACTATCCCACTACCAGATGTCATTGGCAACTTTTTGGAATATATACAATTTCATAAAATACCTACTACAATTTTGATGAAAGATATAAAAGATCTAGATCTAGTGCCGCATGAAACTATCATGAACGCGCTGGCTTATCAGGTGCGTATCTTGTTGAGCATATAAATTCCATAGAATTGAACAAATGGTATGAACTTGGATATGAAATGAGTGATTGAACAATCAGTCGTTGCATTACAAGACGAGAAACATTGAGAAATCTCAAAATCAACAGAAATTGAATAAATATTTGTCCGGAACAAATTTTTACGCATCTTTCCATAGTTTGGCTGAATATCAGATTCGAGACCAAATAGAGAACAACGATGCACAAATGAATACGCGTAATCTGTAAAACAAAAGCATTGGATCAGATGACGAATATTCTTGATGTTCAGGTCGAAATCGACATGACAAGATGATTGTTGCAGGCAGACCCCGCCAGTGTCGATGTTGGAAAGCTCTCTCCTTATCGAGTGAGACAGCATGGACGTAGTATGTCAGTGCAATCGTCGTTTGATCCATATGGTAGCAACACAACATTGAGCTCGTGCGGAAGCGATGTTGGCTCGGACCAGAAACAGCATTCCGGCAGTAACTAACCAATAGCCCCGGCCGCAATTCTAGCGGCCGCTGCAGACGAGTCATTTGAACAGCAACCACCTTTGCTGCAAATCGTCGACATGCCGGATCTTAAAGTAATAGTGCATAAACCGGTGGAGTGTGAACGAGAAGAAGATGTCGAAAATGAAAACATAGAAACGAAGCAAAGTGAAGTCATCAACACATCATCAGTTGACCAAGTTGTTTGCTTGATACATCAACAAAGTGTTGATGCAGAGAATGGTGAAGTAGAACAAACGGGTGGCCTCTATATTCGACTCTTGTTGAAACAAGAAGGTCGACCCGATATAGTTTGGCTCTATAAAACTCATAAATTCTGAATTTTTTAACTTGGGTACGTCTGAACACGCAGGAAGACAATTCTACTTTTTGAGCTAGCACGTTGTATGAAAACTTTTATTGCGACACCAAAAATGGGCATAGCTCCTCATCAATATTCTCATTTGATGAACAACATATCCTTCACGTAATGATGAATAATAACATATAGCAGGAAAAACATACAGATAATGAACATTCAAGGAATTCTATATTTGATACTAAGCAGAAATCACCAACAAAAAGTGAGAAAAAGATCATGTAGAGCTATAGTTTATATGCTGATCATATAAGTTACATTGATCATGCGGTTTCCTAATGACCTTTTCTATATTCATCTATCATACATAATCAGAATTTCGGCCATTTGAAAAGAAACCATCCAATTTTCATGTACGGAACGATTCAATCGAATTGGACCAGTTGAAAAATAGTTCAATCGATGAGGGGAATTTCAGCAAAATATTATGTAATTGTTTTCTGAGAAACTTCTCCTCTCTCCATCATTGAGACAATCGAAATTACATTCATGACTTCCATGAAATTATATGGCTCGGGTTCTGTGAACGGGATTGAGGAGTACCAAAATTTCGACACGAAAATATAGAACCTTGGTGGGAGAATATTCATCTCACATTTTCCATTACTTAGTTGTTTTTTTGACCAAACAACTCTATTGATGCAAACCAATTGCTCATAAATGTTCTTGGGAAAACGATGGTGAATTTTCTGATTTTCATACCAAAATATATTTCACTCTTCGGAGTTGATAAGAGTGCCCTGGAGGCAACGCAATGTACTTATCCGATTTGTGGATCATTGGTGACAAAGATATATCGTGTTTAGACACAATTTCATCCGTCATGTTGATCGGAATGTGTTTTTTTTCTGTGGTACATGCGCCACAGTCATGACTTTGATTTTTTCTTTTATTCATAGTGCGGTTAGAGAGGAATTTCTAGTCAGCCACGTCGATGAATAAGTCTACTCTAACATTCGCGAAAGTACAATATACTAAATTAATTGAGTACCAATACTGGTTCATTGTTGAAAGTCATACCACTTGACGTAAGAGTTATTGTTCCATAATTTTTATGACTTTATACCAAACTGTTTGTGAGTTATTTGTTGATCGTGAGGAGATGAGTGAAGTTTATGGATCGTATCGATTAAAAGTTGCGGAACGAACACAAATGAACCTCTCATGATTCGATCATGACTCAAGTGTAACATAACAATATTAACTGTTAATATATAATTTTTTGCGAGACTATTGATGAATTCTTATATCGTATTGAAGTTACACTACACAATATTCTATGAAATATCAATAATCAATATAATAAAACTACAATAATAACAAATTTTAAAAAAGAATGAACAGTCTCTGCAAAATATGGAAAGACAATTTAGTTGAATATTGCATGAGAATGAAGAGAAATGTGTTGGAATTTTTGAGAGCTGGAATCTAAATGTTATAAAATTTATTTATGTCAATTGTGATGACATAGAACAAAATATATCGGCAACAGCAATTGTTGCTGGAGATGATGAAACCGTGTAGCATCACCTCATGTTTCGATTTGGTTAAATTTGCAAAAGCATGAAGAGTATTCTCTCAATATAAATATGAGCATGGAAAACATTTCCTGATAATCACAAAATTCCTAGTGAATAACAATCTTTAGTATTTATAAAAGATGAAAAACGTATGTAAATTTCATGTCCATCGTAATCATCATTGGGCGTCGTACTCATAATCATCGAATTATGGTATCTTGTACACATATTATTCCTTAACATAACTCGCTCGATATCCAAACGAGCATATCGAGTTATATTCATTAGAGCGCGTCATTCTGAAGTAACTCTCACCTATCTTTATCAATACCGACGGATCAGTAAACCCTCGAAGAAATTTATTGATATGCCCTGGAACGATTCACTTCCCACCGAATCGACACGACGGTTTTCCGCAAAGAACTTCCGACACTCTGAACAGAGATATGGAAGTAGGAAGGAAGAGTAACCTGACTTGGTTACTTGAGGAATCGAACCTTCTGATAAGGACGTGAATAAAGATATGACTGAACAAAAGTTCTTCGTTGTCCGTGGAAAATTTCCGTTTTCATTGTGCAGTATCAATTTCTCAACGAAAATTGACAGAATAAATTACGCCCTCGAATGACGCGCCCTAACCTATGTGTATGCATATATAATATATATCACTGTTTGAGAAGTGAAGATAAATTATTTTATGACTTTGTGACGCCCTACGACAACTATCCTACCTCAGTACTTGCGGTTTCCCCGGAAATATCGGTGCCCGTATTTATGATAATGCATATGTTTTCTCATATTACCATGTTGTCATCAAACTCATCATCTTTCATTTGCTCCATGACACTTCCAACCATTGAATGTGATAACAGATTGATGAACATCAAATGTATCAGGATTGGAATTGTTATCTCGTGATAATATGAGACAAAGTGAATATGACGGACTGATAGACATTGATTGTAGAAATTTCGTTGGGTTATCATCAAAGTTATTCGACCTGCTTGGTGTTGCTTTCTCAATCAAGATATATCACGAAATATTTCATACTGGATGAATTCAACCAAATTGGCACTCAACCCTGTTATGAAAGCCATATTCTACATCACTATGATAAATGCAAATGCAAAACAAATGACGGGGCTTATATTTATATGGTATTAATGTGAAATTGAGAATACACAGATAATTAATTGATTGAATTATATATGTATATGTATCAAATAGAGATGGAGAATTAACTTGTTGTCTGTTTGAGATAAGATAAAGCAAAAGCATATGACACCACATTTTGTGGCTGATAATGAAATAACTTTTTGTCCAAGTTGACATTTGAAATTCGATGATCAAAAAGTCCATGCATGGACCTGATACAAACATGGTCATTTCTCTCAGATTTTGACAATCATGCGACGAGTAACTTTCAAATATCATTATCAAAAAATAAATGTATCAAAGAAGCGAAGCAACAGCGTACAAAATCCTTTCCTCATTATGAAATAACGAGGGAAGGAACAAATTCGAGATAAATACTGATTAAATAAACGAATAATATATATTATCTATCCAAAATAAAAGTATAAAATATTGATGATAATTATCTCATGATGCGGAATTAAAATTTATCTGATGTTCGATCTCTATTGTATAATATCGTGATATTCTTATAAAATGATTCAAGCCAAAATAAACGTCGACGGTGAAGAAGGGAACTTCGAAAACTGAACAAATCATCAACAATTGTAGTTCCACTTATTTTTGTTCCTCTTCGTTCAACGCCTTCCGAGCACTTCACTTCATCAATTATCAGATCTGAATGTCAGACATTCACGCAGTTTCTATCCGTTTTATAATTAATATTTTTTCTATCGTTTTTGTTTGCATCTATTGCTCATTCCGTGTGTCTAATAATGTCGAACGCTACGTAACAATCTTCATTCATTACATAAATAGAACAAGAAATATGAAAATATCGATTATACCACTGTCATCGTATCAACAATTATTTGTCTATGACTGTGCAATCATAATTATTCTTGACAAAAGAATTTTATGGATGAGTTCCTTCTAATTCCTTCTGTTAACGTTTCGACCACTAATGCATGATAAAATACAAAGAACGATGGTGACAACAAATGGCGCAATTGGATAAATAACACTGTTTTGCAGTGAACTATAAATAGATGGAGCCATCCGTGAAGTGCTTTGTGTGGTGTTGGTCATTAGAGAATAGAGATCGTAGTTGAGTTGAACAAACATCGAAACATGGGATCGTACAAAGTGGTGCTTGCAATTATAGTTGAATTATATTTTCTCATTTCAACAGCCGCACAATATTACAAAGATGATCGTGGCACAATGGTTCATTTGTTTGAATGGAAATTCCAGGATATTGCTGAAGAATGTGAACGTTTTTTGGGTCCAATGGGCTACGGTGGTGTTCAAGTAAATTCTTTTCTTATCTATAAACATGCGTGTTGTAAAAAAGGATGAAGAGAATAGTTTCATTCTTTTCCATTGCTAATGTGACGTTCGGAATTGAGGGAATGTTTGTCTTCTCACATGTTTATGAAATCATACACTTTAGATTCATCGAATTTCATTTTCGTGCCATTCTTGCAGGACCTCGGGCACTCCTGGCTCGTCAAATCTGTTCTTCTCTTCTAGATTTATTCAGAAGTCTTCGATTGAGATGAAATTCAGTCATTCGATAGTTTGTAACCAATAACCTGTCCCATGGACTATAAATTGATCATTACAACATACAAATTCTTTCAAATTTCAATTTACCCACTTGATGTATCACTTTCAATCTTAAACTCAATGCAGTGTATATGAGATGACCCTTGACATGATTTTAACTTTGACATCTCAGTTCATCTCGGTGAATAACATCACTCTTTCCGGGATCATTCATTTAGCATTTATGTAACAACAATGTTGATGAAGCTACTTTATAAGTGAATGATAACCTCATTTGAGCTAGTTTCTTTACGTTTCTATACGTTATTTTTATCTCATTCCATTGTACGAAGCTATAATAACTTCAAAGTTGAAATTGGAATTGAATCACCCAATATTATCGTCATGGATATAGAGATTACTCTATTAATACCAATTTTTATCTATTATGATGTTAACACCAAACCATGCACGGACATTCGGAATTTCAAGTGTAGCATGTAATGGGTTTTCTTCGCATTGGAATCAATGACCACTTCCATTGTTTGGTCAAATGTCATTCCATCAAAGTCAATTGAAAGAAACGTGATAGAAAACGCGGAGGAATGATGAATTTCTTGAGGAAATCTATGGCGGGAAGTTATTCAGAATTCATATTTGATGTGGTTTAAATCTTTCCCGTTGATAAATCAACTTGGTACAACCAGGAAAGTTACGATAGGATGGTGGCAATTGCGTGCCAATTAAACTCACATTGTGGATATCCCATTCGTGGAATATTTATGACCAGGTTTATAGAATTTAGACTCGGAAGGAGGAGAAGGCGAATGATAACGAAGCTTGCCTTCTTCTTCGCAATATCATCTTCATATCCTCTAATATAGATATTAGTAAAATTAGTGTTTTGATATGACACCAATGAACTATCTCATTCGATGCACTTAGAGCGATTCTTTATTTACATCTAGGTCTCACCCATCAATGAAAATCTGATTCTGAAAGGAAGACCGTGGTATGAGCGCTATCAACCCATGTCGTATAAAATTATGTCCCGATCTGGCGATGAAGCTGCATTCAGGGATATGGTGAAACGATGCAATACTGTTGATGTTCGGATATTTGTCGATGTTGTACTCAATCACATGACTGCAGATTCTGCACCGGCAATTGGAACTGCGGGCTCCACTGCTATTACAAGTCAGCGGGACTACCCAGGTGTACCATACTCTGTTGGAGATTTTCATCAACCTTGTGCGCTCAATAACTATAAGAATGCAACAGAAGTACGCGATTGTGAACTCCTCAACCTCCATGATTTGAATCAAACCAATGAGCACGTTCGTAGTGAAATTGTGTCGTTCATGAACCGCATGATTGATGCAGGCGTCGCAGGTTTCCGGTAAAGACTCATTTATATATTCTCTTGAGCGGGTACCTGTTCACACCCTCATTCTTTTTCAGTATCGATGCAGCCAAACACATGTGGCCTGAAGATTTGAAGGTGATCTACAGTAGATTGAACTTTTTGAATGTCGCCCATAGATTCCCACGAAATTCACGTCCATTCATTTATCAAGAAGTAATCGATCTTGGTGGTGAAGCTGTGAGCAAAAGAGAATACACAAATTTAGGAAGAGTTGTGGAATTCACTTATGGCATTGTCCTGGGGAATATTTTCCGTGGTAACGAACCCATGAAGCAATTAAAAAATTGGGGAAATGGATGGGATCTGTTGCCTTCTGGAGACGCACTCGTAATGATTGATAATCATGATAATCAACGTGGACACGGTGCAGGAGGAGCGGCAATTTTAACTTACAAAGTGCCAAAGCAATACAAAGTAATATCAACATATGAGACAAACTAAATTATTGCAATGTCATTCCATGATTGAATAATATTTCATTGTTAGATGGCGATCGCATTTGAACTTGCACATCCATATGGAAAAACACGAGTGATGAGTTCATATTTCTTCGACGATCCCAGTCAAGGCCCACCAGCGTATCCGAATGGAATGATCATGTCTCCGGAGATTAAATCAGATAATCTATGCACTAACGGTTGGGTTTGTGAACATCGTTGGCCGCAAATAAGCCAAATGGTCATTTTTAGATCGGTAGCTAAATCTTTACCGATTGAAAATTGGTGGGATAATGGAAACAACCAAATTGCATTCTCACGTGGTGATAATGGATTTGTTGCGTTTAATGGAGAGTCTGCTGAAGATTTGCGACAAAATCTAGCCACCGGTCTATCACCTGGACGTTATTGTGACGTAATCACTGGTACAGTTGTGGGCGATAAATGCACAGGAAAAACCGTTGAAGTTAAAGAAGATGGAACTGCATTCATTGAGATCCTATCTAATGCTACAGATGGTGTACTTGCTATTCATATTGGAAGAACATCATGGTGAGGCACATAACGTTTGTCATGTAGGAAAAAAATGGCTTACTCAATCAATGAACTATTCCGTTTCAGTTACAGCTGCGAATTGGCGAGGATAAATAGGGAAAGATCATTCGGCCACAATGACTTTTGAACACTGACATTTTTCTCGTTTATGATGGATGTAAAGAACTGTCAACACTACAACTTCCTTCTGTATCGCAGAGTAAAGAATATCGCCGAGTAGGATGAGTTTAGTCAAGATAACATGTGGGTGTGAAGAATCTCAGCTACCGTTTAAGCTTTTGTAAGATTATGACACAATCTTGATTAAAATTAAACTTACTTGTATGAAGGCACATCAATCTTGCCCATTATGATTACAATCGTCCGCATCCGAACATTAAATGTTCATAATACAATCCCTCATTTGAAGATGCAGAATTATGATGAAGTCTTAATCAAGAGTTACCACAAGTCTTCCATAGAAAAAACTGCTCGCAGAAGATCAGTGACTAACTGTTCATGTGAGCAATATGAACAATGAGAAAAAAAAAGAGCTCACTTCACCCAATGATTTTTGCTTCCATGAACTTTCCCCTATCCGTGACGGAACTGCGGATTAGATACGCGATAATCTAGGTATGATTATTCATACATCGTCAATTCCTGCCATTTACTGGGCATCATAATCTAGTTCGTTCTGTTGAAGTATATTTGTGATAAGATAGTTTGTTGATTCTACAATAGAATTGGCTATGATAACATACATAAAGTGATGAGATTTAATCAAACGGTCTGCTCAATTGGGGTCCGAGTAATATCAAAGATAACCGTGCAGTATAAATTTCACAATTCCGAAGACAACAATAATAGTTCGACATGTTTATTCTAACGAATGTATTGGTTTTTGTCGGCTTGGTATCACCATGCAGTTTTGCAAGTCATTTATCATCGGATAATTACAAAAATACCAATTATGTTCCTGGACATGATGTGATGGTTCATCTTTTCGAATGGAAATGGCTGGATATTGCTCAAGAGTGTGAACAATTTTTAGGTCCTATGGGATATGGTGGAATCCAAGTGAGTTGATTACAACTATTCAACTATTATTGATAATTTCAGCGGTAATATTACGGAACATAATGAACTCTCCCACACTGATAAAAAACCCATTTTGATTCAAGAGCAATACTCTTGATCCAAGAGAGTCTTTCTGCAGAGAACCCGTTGTCTCACTTCAAGAATTTCTTGTCTTGAATTATTGTTTCTTGGCATAAAAGAATAGATATCTTCGATCGATAACGTTAAAAACTTGA
>JABMBR010005441.1:0-15651 GCA_018881525.1 Meteorus sp. PSUC_FEM 10030008
ATATATATATATATAGAATTGTTAGTAGATGGTTCTTGGCACTGTGAAAACGGAATATTCCTTGATGAGCATTGGACTCATCTTCACTCTCAATGACCCTCTCGATGGCGTCAACCCAATGAATGGGAATGAATGAACCGGAAAATTTCTCATTTCTTCTGGTTTTTAATCCACATTCACATATACACTTTCAGGTAAACCTTAAATCATCTTAAAAATTTACCTGCGAACCCAAAATATATTCAATTCGATATCCGTGAATAATTTTCTATGACACAAACGAGAATTTTCATTGTTGACTTTACTGAAAGTCAAACCAAAACACATTGGAAATTCCCAAACGGAATTTCCAATTTGAACTTAAGTAGAATGAATTTATTCAGGTCAATGATTCCACATTTAGAGATTCCAAATATAATTCCAATCAACGATTTTCAACATGGAAATAATTTGGAGGACTAAATTTGTACAATAACCGTTTCCGAAATTGTTATTCATACTATTTTAATTAAAGTTGTTGAGTTGAATGAGCACCGGAAGAGGATATTACGCGTATAAATCACAAGACGAAATTCATTTAAAAAATGAAAATCAAAAGATATATCTATAGAGAAGATATGGAGATTCACGGGACTTTCTAGTCGGGGGGTCCATTCGGGAGTATTCACTATAGGTAGTATCATCGGCTCCAAAACCTCGGAAGCAATTATAACCGACCAGCGCGGCGCGCGGTCTTTGTCCCGCTGTACCTGTCGGCTTGTTTCACAAACGAGGTTAGATGCGGAGAACTACAAAGGTTCTTCCTCTCGCACCGGTGTCTTCTTCTTCTTCCTTTTTACTTTTTATTTCCAACGCTTGATGTCCATTCTATAGTCTCCCTTTTCTACATATACACATTCGTGTTTGAATGTATTACTCTTTTCATCTCATTCTTTTCACCAGAATTATCATCTCCATCACAGTGTTTTTTGTATCAAATATTTACACATTTTTATTGGGTGCTAAAGCCATTCGTAGCGCCATCGGTCGTTTGGGATCGCTCGTTCGTTGCGCTCGTTATACTCACCAAACAATCATCATCTGTATAAATACAGATGTATTTAGCAGGGGTGGGGGAAGAATTTGCAGAAATTTACAATTTACGTTTTGATATTTACTCAAAATCGGAGACACGAATTTTAATAATTTTTATTATTTACTGCGCTTGAGCAATTGAAACAAAAGTATCTCTCGTCTTATTATTTTACCGTTTTTGTTGTCATCATGACAATTCATTAGTTTCCTTTTTTGTTGGAGCGATACTTTTTCTATTAGAGTTTATTGATGTCATTGAGATCAGAAATGTGGTTGGCGAACAAAGTGGATGATGGATTTTTCCAAGTGACTCTTAAAGAGATGACGAAAGGGACGAAGTTGAAGTTGTAGAAGAAGGAGAAGAAGAAGAAGAAGTGAACTGGCAGAGGGTACACTGGCGCCGTATGCGGCAGCCTCAAAGGAATCCACCACACGCCCATCTGTCTCCGCTCCGCCTTCATGGCCGCACACCGTATACATTATGAAGGGTATATTGCGAGTAGAAAAGAAAACGAAGCGGAAGAGAGAAGATGAGGAAACAGGAGGACGAGAAAGGAGACGAACTGGTTGCGAATAAGGGAAAGAGAGTGTAAATGTTGCGATCGCGTATGCCTCGAGCATTTTTCTTTTATCATTTTGATTATCAATCCGGAAAGTGTTTCTTGGTTGGTGGAAATCAAAGCAGTTTGCAGAGGCATCTCTAGGGTTGCACAGAAAATAATCAGGGTAGTTATGGATTGTTCCTCAGAGTGAACATGATGAAGTTGGACACGTTTTATTTTTTAATTTCTGTTTTGCAATTAAAATTGAATAATTGTTTGAAGAAGGGACGTTTTTGTAATGATAATGACCTATCCGACAATGAGAACTTCCGTATTGTTATCATAAACGATTGCGGTGGTGTTTGTAAGTAGTCCATAATAATAATTGCAATGGAGTTTGCGTGACTCGTCTCAAAATAGAATTTAAAATTGAATTATAAATAAATAAATATCGCCTTGTCAACAGTTTATTCATCAATGGATAAATACGCATGAAATTTCTTTGACTGTTCTGTGTGAGGAATAATTAATTGAATTTTAAGTGAGCAATCGCCACTGTTGGTGCATTTCTTTCTTTTCGTGTTAAAAGGTGAGGATATAAAATTTTGCAATATCATGCGCCTGGTGTTCATACTAACTGCGATAGAATCAGTCTCCAACATCTTTTTCATTCTTTATATACATAAAATGCACACAGAGATAGTAAACAGGTAAAGATCTTTAGTGTCATGGTGGGCAATGAAGAAGTTCTTTGGGTTCGTCCCACAGTGACTATATAAAATAGAAAAGTGAACACTGTATATACATAGTATAAATGAGAAGGTGAAGGTGTTGCACTACCATGCGAATAGTCGCTCCTTTTTCACGGCTCACTTAGGCTCCAAAGAGAAACAGAACCCGCAACGGCTCTTTAGCCACTTGACTAATGAACCCACAGATGATTTCGATCCTTTTTTCGTTCACATGTATTGAGTGCCCTCCAACATTCACGTTCAAAACTCCACAACTATACAATGGGTCAACTTGAATGAAAGATGGATGTCACGGAGCATGTTAAAATCAACGAAAAAAATTTCTCTCAACACACAATAATTTTTCAACCAAGCAAATAAATCATCAAATACTGAAAAATAGGTTAAATGAATGATCTTTCGTGTCCCAAATTCCATCAACGTGAAAAACATTCGTGTCTGTTTCCCTTCTCCTTTTTTTTTACAAAATCATACTTGATTCAAGGAATAATATTCTACTTCGATAAAGGTTACGCGAACTCTGAGAAAAATTGCATTTGCGTTTGTAACATTTACTGTATTGACATGCGATACCTTCATGAACGTTCGAACCTTCACCACATAAACATGTTAAATTAAACACGAATGTTCATTATAATTAATAATTCAACCTTGACCAAAATTCACATGACTTTTTTCCGAAATATCCCTTCCATCCACCAATGCAGAAGAAAAAATTGTAATAAAATATTATTTTTCAATGTCATCATTCATATTGAACTCGTGTTCATTCAAAAATAATTTCATCCCTCTCCAATACCCATCGTCTGATGAGTAGGTAATTAATAGTCAACTTGATATTTGCGATGTATGTCGGTGATAATTACACAGTGAATAATAATAAAGTCAAAAAAAAAGAACATCATCAAAGTTAAAACGCGTATTGTGACTTTTCGTGACTTTGCTTAAAATCACATCAGGAGAGACAAAATAAAACGAACTGCGTGCGCTTCCTGCGGTCCGCGACCTTCCGTTCGACCTTCCCGATCCTTCACATTAATTTCTACTTCTCTCATTTTTGCTCTTTATAGTGTTTATTTTTTTTTTTTCCCGGGTATATTCATGTGTGTGCATGTGAGTGTTTGTACGAAGGATGGACGGGAGTCAGTGGACGAAGAAGACTTTGAGAGAAGGAGGGAGATGTTTCCACTCAAAGTCTCACAACGATTTTATATACTACTATTACTACTCCGCTCGTACCTTTTGTTCATCGCACTCGTTGCCCCCAGGGGGCTGGCTCTTCTCACGAAAGCTGAGCTCCTCGTTCTCTTCGCCCTTTCTTTTTTATATACCTCACGTCGTTTCCAACAACCCCATAAGATATATTCTCTCTTTCTTTCTTTTTTTATTTTTTATTGTGTGTACTATAAGCGATATATGTTTGTTAGGTTGGATATGTTGCCCTTCGTCGAAAATACCGTCGTTCGATTTACCATCGATCAAAAGTTCCGAATTTCAACATTTGTGTGTTTGTGTATGTACATATATATATATAATTAAATTGTACGGTGATTTCTCAGAATTCTATTTAATCAATGGAAAAGTTTTGCGGTTTGAGATCAAAGACATTTGTAATTTTATTCATTTTGGGGAAGGTTGTATGGATGTGTTAATGATGTTGGTGATCTCCTTTCTCATTTGTGCGTTCCGGTTTTCGTTTTATCATTTATGGAAATTGGTCGAATTCAATGAGTGACGATACTAATTCAAATATTTCCAAGGGGATGTATGATATTACATAAGTTGCAAACAGAAGTTAATTTCACAACAAATATTTTTCCACAGAATTAATTTCGTGATAGAGAATTAAACTTAGAAATTTTGCAAATGTGAAAATCCCACGCGGACTTTCTAAATAAAACGTTTCATCAAATTTCAACTTTATTCCTTTTCACATCCGCATCTCTGCACTTTATCAACTAAATCCAATATTCTTTCTCCATTTTTATGACTGCACAACATTGAAAAATTCGACCTCACATTTCACCACTGACTTTACAATTCAAACGAGACGGACTGAAAAAAAAGAAAAATTGGTGATATTTTTTTGCATGAGCCAAATTCATGCTCGTGTCTATATATATGTATACACGTTAGTGTGATTACTGATTCGGCGCATTTTACTACATCCAAGAAACACATTCAAGTTTTACTGGATCGGTAATAAACGACGCCGTGGGCGCTCCGTTGGTGGTGTGTTGGCGGCAAAAATGAGAGCACACAAGATAAAGGAAAAAATAAAGAGTAAAAGAGAGTGAGAGCTAGATCATATATAGACACAAGATGACCATCACTGAGGGTGTATATATATGTTTCGCGCCATTGCCTCAGGCCAAAACTGAATTCGCCATAGTCCCAAACTCCTAGAAATCCCTTTTGGCACTATATAGGCACCAACGAGACAGACCACAGGGGCCAATTACGTTGATGTTGCTGACTGTATCCCTACAACGACGCAAAAACCGAACGATATTAAAAAAAAAAGAAAACATTCAAGAAACAATATATATAGACATATATTTATATGTAGATACGGGTGGAGGGTGTCTATAACTATCACCATGCATCATTTGTCTGCATTCCATCACGAATGCCGATACCTACCAATGTGATGGAATTTTATTTTTTGTTTCATTCTCCACCCATGTAATTGTTTCATTTTTTTCACCCCTCTCACCCTCTCAACTTTTTCACTCACGAATTCAATATTTTTTTATTCCCATAATATATCAAATTCTCAACTCACCATCCCTCATTGTGAATGTGCGAGAGAATATTCAAATGTAATTCTTCAACAGATTTAGCTCAGATCAATTGAATCCTCCACAAATTTTGAATGAAAAAAAATGTCCACCCAATATTCCAGTCAAATCTGATTTTTGTGATGAATTACCAATCGGTACATCATGAACGCTTGAAGAATAAAAATAAACATTGAATTGGTGAGGTATAAAAGTATTGTGGATAAAAAAGAAAGAAAAGTTGGATTGCGTGAGGAGAAGTCAAGGGCTTGTGTAAAGCAGATGCATAGCAACGGGTTGACATCGCGCGCTGCAGACCAGTACATATTCCATTAATACACATGCATAAACACATAGAGATATATTTATTTATCGAGGTATGTATGCACATGGAGTTATATAGAGTGGATTTCTCTTGTTTGTGGCGGGCACGAAGTGAGTGGATATAGCATGCTCACGCACGTCCGCCTGCACTCACTGCACGCACATATTGCAATATATATCCATAATATATAGATATATAGATGAATATACGCGGTTTGTACACGTACGGATGGATGCGTTTTCGTTTTATTCGGGCGGGAACGTACAGAGAGTCCGTGGGACGTGCGCGCGTGGACACACCCGGCGGCGATATAGAAACTCGCGCGCCGCCACCGTCATACTCACGTTGCGGCTTCTGGCCATATATTCGACGACATGGAATAGTAATGAGGGACAGAGATATGAGGCGGGGTCTTCCCCCGCGGCACAAATATATACCACACTGCCACCAACACCGAGGACGTCGGTGCGTCGTCACGCGAGAACGATGCCAGCTGACGTTCTCGCTCTCTTTTGTTCGTGGTCACTCTTTCTTTATGTGTGTGTGTGTGTCTATACATCCATATGACAAGTCAACACTAATGCTCCAGAACGGTTTGCCACATATTGTTGGAATTTAATATTATATAGGGATATGTGAGTGTGTGAGGGTGAGTAAGGGTGTATGAGGGTGTGCGACTTTGTGTACATTGGGTGGGCGCAATGGAGAGTGGACAATAAAGTCCAACTATATATCGGAGGTATGACATTGATGTGATGGAGAAAAAAAAAGGGGTGCGATTTTTTGGGGTGGAAATATGTTTGGTTATTATATGTTTTATTGCTTGGAGATGAGGGTGAATTTTATGAATTTTATTTGGTCACTAAGAATTTTTTCTGTAAGTTTTTCATTACATCAGTCAGTGTTTTACAAAAATGTTCAATTTAGTTTTCGGTTCTTTTAAGGGTGATTTGCTCATGGGTTTGTTCATGGTATAGGAACATGACTGTCATTGTTCAGATTATGATGATAATTCATAATCCAAATTTGGGAATATTTTCGTGACAATTTTCTATTCTAGTGAAGACGGTAGAAGAAAACTAAAAAAAAAGTTTTTTCTCCCAGGACAGAGGAAGTAGGTTGGATTTTTGATGAATTCATGGTACTCAAAGTCATCCTGTGCTCCATGTCTGAAAAAAAAGGTGAGAATCGAGTCGACAGTGGTTGTACCAGTCTTCCTCACTGAAATAAGTGAGGACAGTGGCAGCGAACACATTGGAACAAAAACCGCTTTTAAAAGGTCGAGTTAGAAAAAAAAAAGAGTGACGTGCATTAGGACAAGGGCGGAAGGATGCGACCGGAGGGTGTGGCAGCTCCCCTTGATGTTCGCGTTAGATACATTCGTATACGGTGCATGTTGACCCTTGAACGGATGAAAGTGAGGGAGCGCGAATGCACCGGTAGATATGTTGGGACTTCCCCGTCATTCGCCCATTGGTTAACTCCAAAGCCGACAAAAAATAGTACAGTCCCAATTTTCACTGCCTTTCCGGTTGTATAGCAGTACCAAGTTAGGTTTTTCACATCCCTAAGAGTCCCCCGAAAAATAAAATACAACAGCTATGCAATGTGACGTTTACTTTTCGTAACTATTGAAAGAAGAAGGAGCCTCAATGTGATATGAGAAATATCCTCAAGTTAATTGCAGTTTCCTGGGTCTAAGAGTTGAAAAAAAAAAAAAAATTGAGGGAACATAAAAAGTTTCAAATTTTCTTTTTTTTCCATGGAGTCTCTTAAATGTGAAGAATCCATTAATGAGTCGCAGTGTGTGGTCAATGAAATATCTCCCTTTTGATTTATTTTCATTGATATAAAGAAGAAAGTTCCGAGCCCTTGCAAGGTGGTGCGTTCACTATGGCTATTTAGTCAACTATAAGAACTGTATTTTAATTTTTCTCATATTTTTCTACTGAAGTTTCAAGAACATACCGCGATAATATGACTGTGGAACACACGGTCGAACGGATTGTTTGCGGGTGACGCCCACCTATATTCGCCTGGGTCTTTACTGCCAAGCAGTAAAGTACGAAAATTATGATTCGGGCGTCTTGTCACTGCTCCAGGCTATGTGCGCGCCAAGACAACACAAATACATATTTACACATTGATCTTGGGGTTGATTTGCAGTGCCCTTGGATTTATCATAGTCCAGACACATCAATCAATTGACAGATTCATTGGATACGTCAAACAAAAGAAAAATTGAGTAAGAAAACTTTCATCTTAAAGAGATGGAGAATAAATAACACAACACTGTGGAGAATTGAATCAGATCACTATGCATAAAGTGGTCATTTCCTTGAAAATAATTCCATATATACAACATAAATGTAGGGCACGTGCAATGGTCAATCATCCCCCTTGGCCCAATGTCAGCCAATTATATCAACCACAATATCTTGTAATAATACACCTTCATTGTTTGCTTTGGACTACATTCATTGACACTTATGGCTTCCACTCGCATCTGTTACGGAATGTATAATTTCATCCCCTAAACGGAAACAATAAGATACAATTATTCGGATTGTAGCAAACGAATCGACTGGAATTCTTATCATTTCAAAACATTGCAGACAAATGACCGTCATTAGTGCACGGCAGTTATTCGAAGATGAAATTCAGATTCAAATTCAAATCGATCCAGATTTCAATCTTTCCCTTTCATCTTGATACTGCAAGGAAAAACTATGCTCGATATTTTACTTACACCTTTAAAATCCTAGTCAATTCATTACGTTTAAATAATTCCATGTCACGTAAATATTTTATCTGCAGTGATAAAATATCAGTGTGGACGTGAAATGAATAATTTCAATATAAATCACTTGCAGCCAAGTTCGCTAAACTTTACAACAGTGAAAAACTTGAGTATTCAGTAGATAGCGTCATCACTGGGCAATGAAAAGGAAGAAGAAGAAGGATGAAAACGTTGACGTCAACGTCGTGGTCCGTTGCTCGATCAGTTGTCGTTCGTATGAAAGTATGCGTGAGTGCTTGAGGGCTAATGCGGGTCTAGTCGTCACTTCCGGTTCTCACGACGAGTACTATTCAGATAGTTAGAGTTGGTGATAGAGCGCTAGTGCCTCTAGCTCAAAAGTGACGGTACATATGTTCAAACACATTCATGTACAAACTAATGATAGTTAGTGCGTCAAGGTGAAGTGACTATATGTGTGTACACATACACAAAACTGTATAGTTATCTGGAATACAGTGATGAAGGTAACTTGGTGGCATACTGCCGAGAAAAAGGCTGGTGGTAGTCTGCTCGATCATCATGATAGAAGGTGAGGTAAAATGAAGACAGAGAGAGTGTGTAAATTGCCCGCCGGCACGATCAACCATCAGATAAGGCAGCAAAGTCAACAAGTTGTCTTTTTCCAAGTACAAGACTGAACGACCCCAACTATGAGAACTGCATTAATTGTCACCATGAGCAACTGTCTCAATACAAAATTTCACTCGAAGGCTTGTGTCAATGATCGAAAAAGTAGTGAAAGGGGTAAAAGAGTTGACAAATGTAGGGAATATCTTGATGGGCAAAGGTGTCAAGGTCGTATTTCTCGAGGGTTGATCCACATATAAATTAGTTTCTTTTGAGTCAACGTGTGGTTAAAGACGCAAGCAAAAAGGTTGAATTGAGTGTGCACTGTTGGGCGACGGGGACATGAAGTGACGGGTTAGATACATAAACCTCTCTACACTTGTCAGCAAGTGGAGTAAAGTGATATGCAGATTTCGACTTGACGTATTGAGACTATGTAAATTGTACTTGAACGAAAAGGGAAAACCAAGAGTTGATTTATTTACAGAGTCAAATGCTCCGTGTTCTCAGCTAAATCCCTTTCTCAACTGTGTAAACACGCGCGAGTGACAATAGAGGGGCGAGTGGAAAAAGGTCTGTTCTGGTAGACCTGTAAGCAGTGTTCTGGTGGGCGTGTCATTCAGCGGTTACTTCAAAGAAGGACCAGGTCTATATCACCTCGTTTCAAACTAAAATCGTTCATTAAATACACCATGCATGTTTATGAACGCAAATTAATATTTTGAATCTGATCGATATCTAATTTGTATGGATCTGTTGACACCTCTTAGTAAAAATTTGTTCCAACCATCGTAAAAAAATCGCCAATTGGTTCAAATTAGTTTTCGCAATTTTTAAAATCATCACAATCTCATAACAACACACAGAATGAAAAAAAAATTCATGCGATAGGAACTGAAAATGCTGCAATACAATAACAGTCCGGTGATATAATACTGGAATCATTAAACTAGTTTCGCACAATATCGAGTGGTATAACCACAGGCTCGTTGCAGCTTCCGGAGTGGTTATGTTTTGAGAGCTGGTCTGTAGATAGCGGAAGACTCGGGTACTACCTACGCATTGGTGGAATAACGTATACAGAACGCAGAGCAATGATATATATCATGTGGAAGTGTGAAGGGCGCGAGTTTAAAATTTCCAAGTGGTATTGAAGATGCTACATTGAGAATATACCCCTGGCGATGCGTGTGAGGACGCGTGTGACGGCCTAAGTTGGGATGCAGGTAGGTGAGAAACACTTCTCCACGAGTATTTTGGATAAAAAAGGGGCGATATCACGTTTTGAAACGCCCACGTGACACCATAATGGCCTCCGTAGTGCCAATGAACGCACAGGACGTCACAGAACGTTTGGTGGGGTGATGAAACATCGACCAATCCTCGTACAACTATCCAGTGAAGTAGGCGGTGGTTTTTGAAGCGCCACGTAGCGGTAAAACGATGAAACGCTCGAACGAGCTCGGGGAGAGGCTCGGGCTTCATTATGTATCATTATACCGGTCTGCGCCGCGCGGTGTGCACTGCAGATACTGGTCTAGGCGCGTGTGTGGTTCCGTGTCCTGCCTTCTCTTATAAACGTTACGACGTGCTCGGGCAAAACCGCGAACACGCTTCTCATATTCCTTCCTTCTTCTTCTTCTTCTTCTTCTTCTCCTTCTTCTTCTTGTTCTACACCTCTGTGACGCGCAGTAACACAAGTGGTAATTTTTGTGGCGTTATCAGTGAACACCTATCACTGATTTACCGGTATTTTATTTCAGTCTCGTTGTTGAGACGTTTATTCGTCGACGAACGTGTGCGCGATTGAGTGGTTACATACGTGCTATATTGGATTTTGTGCTTCTCAAATTCATTTTTGTTTGTTGCTGTGTCTTGAGAAGTTGGACTTGGATTATAATCATCAACCCTATTTCAAAACGTCATTACAGCATTCAAATACATGTACATATGTATTTGTATGTACACATACATGTTTGTATATGAGTGTTGCTTGTTTGCAAAATCACCGGATAATTGCTTCGAGTGAGGGGAGTGAATAACGTTCGCGGTCAGAGGCCGACGGGGAATTATCACAAATGGCTGGAACGTAAATTGCCAATTACCTCCCCTAAATCATTGACATCCCTAAACTATTTTTGTGGTTATCGATTATCATCAACAATCAACATTCTTGAATTCTTCAGAACAAGTGTCAGTCTCATTTGGTGGTATTCATATTTTTTTGCAAAATCGTGGTGCATCCACAGTTAAAATATTGTTTGCAATCATGTCGGATTTATTTCAACGTAATGTCGGCTTGGCTGATATGCAAACGAGAACAAGCTGACCCACAACATCCTCATCTCATAAATAAATGTTTATTTATTTATTCATTGCAATTGAATATTGTGTTGATGCACAAGGATTGCTAGTGATTGCGCGGACTGGCACATGAGCCACAAATGTGTGTGAAGTGAATAATGTTTATTGATTCATTCGAACGAGTGTTTGATATATAACGAGATTTGGCGATCTCGACTGAAGCCAATATTCATTTCAATTGTGTTGTATCTGTCCGTCGGCAGTGCGCGAGTGTTACGCGAGTGTATCTAGTGACATGAACAATCTGCGGATGATAATAAACGAAAGAATTAATAAATAAATTATCGTCTGAATTGACGGGGAGAGAATAGAAAAATAAATTCGACAGTGCGATATATTTTTTGTGAGCAACTTGATCTTGAAAAGTATGTTATCATCAATATCGTCAATGACATTTATTGCCCGGAGCTGAATTGATAGATATAATATATAAAACAATTAAAAAAACTGTAAAGCCGACGCGGAAGCATCGGCAAGCTCCAAGATTCGGGCTCCGTGCGGCTTTCGTGTCGCTTCGACGTCGGCCAGTCCCGTGTGCGACGTCGACGTCGCGACTAAGGTGGATTGTTCGGGCAGCACGACGACGCTCAACTTTACGGATTTGGGGAGCCCATTCGGGGCGGGCGACCCCTGTCCGTCGAGCACCCCGACCCCGAATAGTATGTCGGGTGGTGGAGGACCAACATCAGGCACTGGAGCCGGTGGTGGTTCCGCCGGTGGCGGTGGTGGTTCTGATATGGATCAACATTTACATCATGGTGGATTAGGATCAGTTACACCAGGACCACAGGGTGGAAATGGTGGTGACAGTGCGTCAAGTACTCCAGTGTCACAATCGGGAAAAAGTGCGTTTATTGAACTACAACACAATAATCTTTATAATCCAACGAGTTTACGGGGTGGTTATCCAGGTAGTCACAATGTACCTGGTAGCCATCAATTTCCCCATCAAGTTGGTTCTCTTGGTCACCAAAGCTCTGGTCCCGGTAGTGGGAATCAGCAACACGCTGAGGCTGGTTTTCCCAGTCCCAGATCAGCATTAGCTGGTTATCCCTTTGCGCCCATGCATCAGCACAATGCTTATGGATATCATCTCGGTTCTTATGCACCGCAATGTCCCTCGCCGCCTAAGGACGGTGAGTACCCAAACTGTATGTATTCCACTCATTTACTTATCTTACCTAGACCTTAAGGATTTTATTATAAGTTCAAAGTCAATATGCGCAATTCATCTTCTTTCATATTCACTTCTGTCAACCTTTATCATATACCTCAAATTTCCAATATCAATTCGAATCGAGATTCAATAATGTCAGGAGCATTGACAAATAATGCGAATGTTGATGACAAGTCAATCGGTTTTGTTGGAAATATTTGAGTATTTTCCTGAAAGAATAATGGAGATAAAGTGTGCAGTGGATGTAGATGTAGACCATGGCGTTTGAGAAAATGTGAAGGTTCACTTGGCTGCTTTGACATACGAGTGTATTATTGAGCTTTGCGTTTCCCCATCTGCATACTTACTGAGAACAAGACTTGTTCGTTTGTTTACCTTTCATAGAGCTCGCTACACATCGAACCATCTCAAGGGGACATACACATACGTTATGTGACTCTATAAGTATATTCGTTTATAGAAAATATACACGATCGAATCGACAGTTGGGTGTGCAGTTGTCGTTGTCCATTCGAGACCTTCATCGTACACCTTGTCTATAGTGTATTGTATGTATATATAATTCATGTACGATGGTACGTGAGTTCGAGTACATATGGGATTTCTGATGTTATACACGTTGGCGAACTTGATGAGCGAGGGTGTGGACGGGAAATGAGGGTTGCTAGCTCAGCTTTTTTATTTTTTTCTCTTTTTTTTTCTATTCTTTTCCACAGGATGAATGCGGGAATAGAGCTCGAGGTGAACATGGCGGCGCCAGAATGTCTGACATTTTCCCCTGGCCACATTCTCTCTCTATCACACCATTTTCTTATGAGAAAATTACAACTCAAGTTGTTGAGTGTACAGTGGAAAAGAGAGGGAAAAGATAACTTGTAGATCTAGTTGACGCAAAAAAAAAAGATTTTGATTGCATAATCGTATTAGCATTTATGTTTCTATTCCGGTATTATTACGAGAAAGGGGGAAAACATTGTGAGTGGAGAGAAAAAAAGAATAAGGAAATTGCAATGCGGAAAAATTCTTAAACTTTATTTAATTGTAACGGAGACATCGGACGATTGTAAATAAAAATTGAAGTCTCGATTGTTGTGTAGTGCCGATGGTGGAACGCAAAAAAAAATGAGATGTGTATGGAGAGAAAGGTACGCGCACGATAATAAGAAAGAGGAAAAGAAAAAGAAAATGATAAATAAAAGTAAAACGGAAGAATCTGGAGTAGCAGGTAGTGTGGTGCGTCCGGCGGTCGACGTCCCCGCGCGAGAACACTACACACAAATGCTATGTGAAAGAGAATAAAGATATACGACTCGGAGGGGGATATTCAGTCCGGATGCCCCAAAAGTTCCTTCGTGAAATTCGCAGTACCTGAGAGACGAAGCAAAGAATGAAAGAATACATGAGATATAAAAGAAACAAAGGGGAAACAAAATCAGGAAAGAGGAGAACTAAAGAAACAATTGGGCATTGCTTGGTAAATTCAGTTTCTCATATTTATTCTGTGTTCAAATGTCTGTTACATTCTTGGTCATTAATTATGATGTATCAATCGTAAAACTCGTGGACATAAATACACATTTGAAATAATTCATGAGAAATACATGAAGTTTGTACTACTGATGGCATCATCGTCAGTTGACGTTGGTTCAAAATTTATTTCATGTCTTCGGGGAAACATTTTCGTACAATTTATTTCTCCCCATATGTTACAATTTTCGATTTCTTTCACTTTTATCGAGGGGAAAATCGCAATCGTTGCTGGAAAATAAAACAGAATTTATAATGATTTGGAAAGGGTGGAAGTGTTGAGGGTGGTGTGTTACTTTGAGTGCATATGAAAAAGAAAGGGGTTGCAAACCTGATGACATCGTGAAGGAGCAACGAGAGCGACTAACCATTTCACGCGATATCCCTATGAGTGGTAACGAGTGTCTGCAACCCCCTTTATGGTCCGTCACTTTCATCGTTCTAAAGTGACCATCATTGAAGTGTATAATATTGATAGACGCAAGGGGGGATTTACAACACGTAGATGAGGTGAAGGGCACGTAATCCTTTTTCAACCCCTATCCTCTATAAATTGATAATGTTCGGAGACAACTACAACCGCCCTCACTCACACGTGTAAAAATAGAAAGCATTCATATCTCAAACTCTATACCTTCAGATAATAACATCATTGAAATTTATTTATTTTTTTTTTTTTCACTACATATCCATTTGTCAGACCTTTTCACTTTCCTATTTTTATTTTTCCCCATTCTCGATTTTATCCTCTCCAACATATTGGAAAAGTAGTTTCGCCAAACTTTTATAATATTACAGACATAAATAATTCGATATAATCTATTGTGATGAAAGTTTTCAATTCAACCCCAACATTTTTCTTCTATTACATTTCAAATCTCCGATATTTTGCAATGATTGGCCAATTTTTTTGTATTTTCCCTCGTCCTTTCCGTCTCTCCTCTTATTTCATCCACCATTCAACCCTATCCCAGACAATTGAATGTAATAATACGATGATTCAACATATCATCACGATTGAAATTTATAGAAAAATTGCGAGAATCGTTGTGAGCCATTTTTGTCACTACACGAAAAAAGTAAGAGAAAAATATAAAGCAGAAACAGGAGAAAAATTGTATGTCATCATTCAAACTTTTCATACGGATTTTCCTTCCAAATGTATACATTCGAATATTATTGAAGTTTTTATGCAAAAAAAAAGGGAAAAAGTAGAAAAAATAAAGAAAACTTTGCTGAAAACCAATTACATTGAGTTCATTTTTGAATATTAACTATCGAGACAATAGAGACATAAATCAATGCAGATTATTTTCTTTCACCAAATCGCTCTTGTCACTAACTTATTCAACTTTAAACAACACAAACGATAGCACAACTATTAGTATCGTGTACAATTAACTGATAAATAGATGAATGAATAAATAAATAAGGGAATAAATATATAAATAAATGAATGAATAAATAAATAAATAAATAAACGAATGTGAAAAAGAATGAATACATAAATAAATATGATAATTGCAGCAGGGCAAATTGAATAATCATGAGAATGATACCCAACTAGGATTTCATGCAAAACAAGTAGAAAATACACACAAGTGTAAAATGCCAATACCACATCACACAACCTCATCTTACATAACACACCAAAATTTATCATACAAAATTTTCATACAATTCATACATTTCGCGTTATTTATAACGTGTTTATATATACCCCCCCCCCCCCCCCCCCCCCCC
>JABMBR010005442.1:0-15649 GCA_018881525.1 Meteorus sp. PSUC_FEM 10030008
TATGTAATAGGAGGGCTAGCCTGAAAATATCGGCTGTCACCATATTGTGGTGAAACCAGTATAATTCATATTATTTTTTCTTTTGCATTTTCTCTATTCAAATATTTTTTATCTAATCCACCAGTACGCTTTGCCTGGACAGAAGAGCTGCAGTTTTTGTAGACAAACCAATGTTTTGTCACGTCTCAAAAACATAACAGAAAATTTTCCCCCCTCCCCTTTCTTCTTATTATTATAACCTGTATATGTTCGTAAAATTTCCTACGCGAAAAAATGGTTTTCAGTTCGTGGAATTTTCACCAACAGTAAGCATATTCATGATATTACTCACATAGATATTTCAGGCTCCTCTGCCTATAACTTCGGAAATGTCAAATTAGTTGATGATGACAATTTTCACTTGACATTCTCCGAACTTTTCCGAACAATTAATCTAACTAATATACTACGTTGTTCCAGTAAACGGTGTGGTAAAGTTGAGCCAGCTGTCTCATGTCTGTTTGCCGAACGTCTGGTATGCACACGTTCTGGTACGTTTTTTTCTGGAAATGGAAAGAGCGACCATTATACTCTATATCGTATCAAAAATTATTTTATTGCAAGGTATGAGAATTAAGACTTGGACGCATCCATCATATCAGTAATTTAGTGTGGAAGTTCAGCTCATCATCGATCAATACTCAGCCCCATCTCCGATTTTTCGACACAACGATCTGCGTAAGTATGATTCATGTATATATTGGTATCCAATAATGAGCTATCATAGTAGTTTTTAGATCCCTGTAATGATATTTGAGGAAGTGCTCTGTATAATTTTTCGCCTCTCATATCTGTTGAATGCTACTTTTTCGGAGTTGCAACTGACACCAAACTGATCCAGTTGGTCATCCGAAAACGTTACAAGCTTGTTGTGATCGCTAAAATGTTGTAATGTATATCTGGTTTTTGAATAAAAATCGGCTTCTACAATGTAAACGCAGATTGTCGTGGTATCTTTCGATACGATAGTAAGTTAATTCTCAAATTTTTATGTAGTATTTTTGATTTCAGGCTTAATTCAGAATGGGCTGAATGAAGTAGTTATCCTCGTAATACATATCTCAATACGATACAACGAATTCTTTTGTCACTATTACGTGTAATTCAGATAAGTATGATATTGAAAACGCCACTCATCCCGATCATGGTCTGAATGTTTATTTCTTTTAATGAAAGGGCATAGAATTTCAATTGTTGAATCGCGACTTCAATTAATTCTAGTAGTTCCCAGTAAAACATAGTTCAATCTAATCCATATTTATCATTTCAATCGACTATCACAATCGTCAATCACAGCTAACTTTCCGGTTAATCAATTCGCATGGGTACACTATGGGAATGTTGGATTTCATGATAACGCACATTTCATCGAATCAACATCATAAACTATTGAAGGGCATTATGTAGCATAATAGTAGTTCTCCTTTTTCTCTCTTTATCTGCTTTTTCTTTTCTCTCATACTCCCATCTAGTTTTGATGGCATGCTCACGTGGACGTGTTATAGAGCTTCACCACCGAACACTCTGAATAAGCGAATTCTTGAACCTTGCAGGCAGTATCAAGAGACTTATGGCATGGATCTGAACACGTCCTTCTTCCTGATAATAGTGTATCTGATTCACTGCATTGATAACAGGTACCGTGTATTATAGTAAGCGGTTTGTTGGTGATCCTATTCATAATACATTCGCCGTCGACACTCCGCTCATCTCATGAGTAATCGATACTTACCATTCAACGTGAATTTTTGTTCCTGACACGTGTCAAAATTTCTTCCAGACGTATAATGACTCGATACTTCAATACGACAATTTTGTCATGAAAGTTTCGTCCAATACGTGTGAGTAAGCTACTTCGTTAGTTTAGTACGAGAATTCTGAGCTGTTGATTTTTGATTCAATTTGAGCTTCCACGATACTCATGACATAATAAGGAACTTCAATCATACATCAGCCACGATAAATTGTTTGGAGTACTTACTTCGCAAGGCCTGACGTAAGGTACCACTCGGCCGGAAGGTCTGGGCTATGCGGGTTAGTAGGGCTTAGTAGAATCTTTAGGTCGCTTCAATTGAACTTTCAATCGTTTCATCCCTATCTGGAAACCGTTCATCGACTGGATCGCTGCTTGTGCACTCGCCTGATTGTCGAAGGATACAAAACCTGTAAATGTAAGATAGCAGTGAGTTAATGCTGATATGTGAGAGCCAAATACTAACCAACAAAAATAAAGTTCTCTTTTATTTCTATGCTGTCGTACGAAGATAAAACGCGATTCATTTCTCCACTTTCACCTATGAATCCGTTCCATACATTCAATTGTTGAAATATGCATGTCCTCAAAACAGTGCTACAATTATAGAGAGGCTGTCATGAGGCATGCGGGGAATTTCATCAGCAATTTCTGAGATTATGACATGATGATCCTGAATTCTCATAATTTGTCCTTCATAGATCTTTTTCCACCCAAAGCATACTGCATTGTATGTGAATATACGACGATGATAATTATCGAATGCAACATCTTATTAACGAAGCACGTTGAGAGCCAGTAGGTTGGATGGTGACTGTCTATATAATGACACAACGCTGAACGCTGTGTTTAAACAGATTAATTGTGACTGAAAATTGAGTGTAAGAGTTATTATGAAGTATTTATGAATCAGATAAGTGAGTGCGTAATCCGATGGTGTCAAAGTTCCAAATCATTCGACCAACTGAAAGATTGTCGAATATCGCACATTAGCAGCGCGAAGAAATTCAATAAACTTGCTGAGCACTTTCCGTGAACAGTTTATCTCCATTCATACATATTTGAGCTGATGCTTGCTGATTTCAATCATTATTATCAACGCTAGACTGCAACTGATGTTTGGTTGTGTGTGATATTCAAATATAAAATACGAAGTACAGCCGTCTCGTTGATGTGACAGGACGAACTCAATATATTATGTATGTTAGTTGACGATATTCCGAATTCGAAACTTTCAGAAACGTGAGCGATCAACATTTCCTTCGATCCCTGATATCGCCATGAACGTGATTCGGATAGTTGTTCTCTGAGCGGAGCTTTTCCCATTCGATTTTCATTCATGCACAGAATATCAAATTGCAGCGAAATCACGTCTGATGAAGAAAGATCGGCATCAGAATAATCGAAATATAGACAGATTGTCTTAGTTTATATGAAAGTTCATGAATCATGACTTTCTTCATGTTCCCCAAAATTTGTGGTCTGGCATTTATGATGGGGGGAATCATCATGTGTCATTGGGTGTAATAATGAATACAGATACTTCACTTACCAAAACATTTACTCTGATTCGTAGCTCGATCGATGAAAACCTTGGATGATATTACAGTGCCGAATGGGATGAACATTTGCATGAGGTCACCGTCACCACAATCTTGAGGTAGATGATAAATAAAAAGGTTGCATCCTTCCGGTCCCGATATGGAACATCCTATGCAAATGAAAAAATATTTCGATGAAAAATATACAGGAAAGTGCTACTACCTAATTCAGAATGTTGACCAACAATGGTTCCCTCAAAATAGAAATGGTCTACTTTCACATGTGAACTTTCACTAGATATTACATTTCCCGCATGAACCGTTTTGATTCCCACGCGGGGGTAACAATGACGATTTCCGAAAAACCAACATCGAGTCGAATTGCAATGAAATTAATTAATCAATACCATAAATTACTCCATGAGATTTCAATAAGAATCCTTCCGTATCGAAGCATATTTAGTGTTAGTGAAAGTTTACTATGAACTCCACCAACTGGATATATTAGATGAAAAATTGTGTAAAGTTATCACATTAAAATGCAACTCCACCGCTCTCCATACGTAGTAGGACACGAGTCTTTATGATAGACAGGTCTGTACCGAGTTACTATGAATAGCTATGAATCTGATCGCTCTTCCCACGGGACTTTCAACTCTGGTAGTGATCTGAAATAGCCTCTTCCGAATCAGTGCTGAGAGCGAAGGAGTGGGGTCCTACCTCATCAACAGTATATTCATCCATAGTCTTACGTGGCTAAACTGGATCAGGTGATATCATTGCATAGAAAATTCAGGTAGTCTTCACGACTATTAATGATAATGGAGCTAAATCGATGAAAACATTTTTCATTCAAAAAAACGTAAAGCGTTAGCGTAACTCACCTTCTCTCTGCGTTGATGCAACTGCTGTTATCGGTTGGGGGATGGCCTGTGAGAATTGACCGTAGACAGCTTGATAAGCTAACAGGAAAGAAAACCATTATAAATCAAAAATCAATTAGAGTTATAATACTTAAATTGCTCAACTGAAGTTCCAACAGGGGGATAAGCTTTGAGAGAACCGTGGTCGCATTAAGGTTTCCAAATTTCCAAATTTGAACTTGAAATTTTCACTATTTATGATTATCCATTCATAAAAACCAGATCATTCATCGAATCCGCAGTTGATCTAGGTAAAGCAACAGATCTTACGTTCGTAGCAGAAAGTACTGATTTTCAAAATAGAAAACATAAACAGGAGAGTAGCAATTCAGGTAGATATCGACTTTATTCAGAGACATGGCATTTTTTGAAATGATGTAGGATTACTTCCGGGGGAAAGCTTCACAAAATATTGTCCGCCCATGGGACCATCCATTGTAACAATATATCAAAAAATCAGGAACTTGTATAAAAGTCACTTCGCTTTCCGTCACCGCGTAATATCTTCGGTAAAACCTCTTCAAAAATGCAGATATTTATAACCGATTCAGTATGATCCGATAGCCATAATTTTGAGTTGATTGCTTTTCTTTGAGATTATCATCAATGAATCTCACAATTTGAATTGATCTACTCTATCCGAATCATATCTTGATGTGATTGATGTGTGATGCATTATAGATGATTATCATCCAAAAAAATTCGTACCCGCTTCACATATAATAGTAATATTTGATTCACCCACCAGAACCACCAGCGTACGCCTGTATTCCGGTGTACGCAGTATGCTGGAGTGAACTGCCATCCCCGTTAGTTAGACCACCTTGTGCTGGAACAATACACCCCAAGTTAAAATGATTTTCTGATTCATAATTCATATCTGCGGGATTCGGTAGATAATTTTCTTGAATTTGATTTCTTCGGTCCGATGCATTCGTTACTGCCTCGAGCGGTACTTCCACAACCTGACGCAACTACTTCAAAAACTGTACTTAACATGGATGATGATACCAAGTGATGGAATAGCGTCTAGAACTAAATATTCTAAGAATTTTTCAAGTATCATAATCGCAGGATTTTGTTGCGACTAGAATATGTGAAGACTGTAAAGTCATAGCACCGATGATTTACTCTAAGATGTCCAAAATTCGTACATATGATAAAAAATCTCTTGTATTTCAGAAGACAGTCTGTTGCAACCTCTTTGGACCAGTAGGTGACTCCGATATAAGAACTTACATGCTCCAACCAACTTTTGGAGTTAGACTTCAATTAGATCCGCATCGTGAAGAATTTGAGTATTTGGAATTCGCATTCAACTAGTTTCACGTAGCAATTCATAATCGATATACAAAGACCAAAAGCAAGGATCAATTTTATAACAATTATGTGGAAGAAGATAGTATCACAAGAATGTCCAATATATGGAGCACTTTTGACAAAAAATATCCATCTGGCATACTCGTCATAGATGTTATTGCGAGCAGTATCTAGGCTGGGGTAATATTATACTAGTGAGAGACTAAGACGATTCAATTGTAATTCCGTTTATAAGTTGATGTATAGCTCTACAAGAAAAAATATACTGATTGAGTCAAGAATGTGGGGACTCTCGGAAAAACTGGCTGTAGCTTGGAACCAAAAAACGAAAATCAGGAAGAAGGAACCATTCATGTTGGCGTGAAAAGTAGGGGGCGAACCTGTGAGATCCAAACTGGTGAGTACTTCACTATGGAAACAACCAACCTTCACGTCCAGCGTCGAATAGACTCACTCAGTCATCTCAAGTCTGAGGATAACCTACAATCGAACGGACTGCCAAGCAGCATCGAAAATGTAACGAAGATAAAGGCAGGTCATTTGAAGTATTATATTAATAAATGGAAGAAAATTATTACAACTGATCTGCATTCACATAATCCCATCATAGGACTGCCCTAATGAGGTTTAGAAAGAATAAAGCGAGACATTGAAAATGGAGTAATATACGAAAGCACATCCGAGACATGGAGCTGAAATTTCGGGTTTACTGTGATGCAGATCTTCATCGGGCATTGTTTAGGTGACCAAAGTATTCTTCGATCGTACGGCGATGTATTCATAAAACTCTATTGACGCATCTATAGATTGGAACTTGAATGAGTTGGAAGTTCAGTAGCACGTATGATCAAAAAAAGTCGTAACCAACATCCCTTAAGTGGATTTCTCGGGAATCCCATCGATCAGAACCCACTATTCTTGACCTTCATATTTCTGGGAAGTGCTGAGACTCAAAAACTATACCAGCTTTGACCACTGAACGCTTTTAATGTCTTTTCCATTCTGCGCCATATCTACTCAACCGATGGAAATAATATTGTGGTTTTCTAAGCAATAAAACTCACCAGAGGCGGGAGATACCACAGATGTGGGCATCCCGTTCATAGAATGTGGTAATTGGCCGGATGCTAATGCCGTCATTGGATTCATATACGATCCCTGTGTCGTCGCAGCAACCATCAGAGCTGCTTGTTGCTGGAAAGCACCAAATCAGTATTATATTGTTACTATATTGTTACGTCCAGAGATGATCGCTACTGCATAAATGAAACAGCCTCTACTGCGAGTTAAGACAATTTTAAGAGTCTTTTACCCAGGGACGAAGACCCCACCTTATTTTAGCGTTAGATAATGTCCGATTTCATTTACGCTATCAACCAATGCGACATCTGCTTCATAAATTGAAGGTCCGTATGTGCATTAGTTAGGAATTGATCGATAATGTTTGTGTTCAATCAGAGAGTTTTTTTGTAGTAGGGGGTATTCTTGTTTTATAGTTTATATATTTTTTTTATACACAAATCAGAATGATTTTGTTGAAAGTCTCTCGATGTCGTTTACTATGAAATGCTCAATTGCTCCACGAATCACAATTTTTGTTGTGTGAAATCGGTTGGGTGACTTTGGATGCTTGTAATAGTTGGTGTAAACTAGGATTCACAAAGACTCTTAGTACACAATTGTTAAATCTATCTCTTCAAGTCTGAATGTAATACGTGACCAATGCTTGTCGAAAATAAGAGACAATTAAATGAAAAATATCTCAATTAAACTATGATATCTGAGTTCTAGACTGGATGTGAGTTGTCTGATAACTGTAAATGCTCCGTCGAATATTTATGGGTTTATGTATTTTCCACAAAAGCTGAAGAATTTACGCTCAAGGGTAAGAACTATGTTGGTATGACATCTGTTCAAACTAGCAAGGGACAAAGGTAATTCATTTTTTTACTATTCCGTCGCGTCAAACATAATATATATGAATATGAGCTTCGTTTGTAGAGTGGTAAAAAGATATTCTTGCGTATCGTTTCAGGTGTGTGCTCATGTTGGTCATCAATACGATCCTAAGTTCACAAATCGTTACTTGCTTTAATGCTAGCTCTGATTCACTAACTTATGAACAATATTTTCTGGAATATCATTTCTTCTCTGGAGGGAGAAAGATCAATTGGAAGCTAGTAGAGGTTGCAAGTTCATTCGGCTAATCATGATGGGAATGTTATTAGCGTATGGTTTGATTTGACTCATTGGACTGAGCGAAAACAGGTCCCCCCCCCCGTCCCCCCCAATTTACTTATTGTGGCTTTATAGCACCATAAGCCAAGGATGGAAAGTAATATCCGCCCTATGACCGTCCTTCTACGTCTATTTATGTAACTACCGTGTCTGTTCATCTTCCTCTATTAGTTTCAACGCCTTGAATATTACACTCGAATCGATATGGTTCAGCTATTAAATTGAGTCGAGTATGAATTTTTGTGAGGATGCCACTAAATGATGATTATAATGTGTATATGAGCTATCGGTATTGACCTCTATGTGAAGAACTAGACATGATGGGAAAAGTATTACACAGAATAGATATTTCCTGTAGAACTGTTTTGGTTTTTTTATCAACGCAAGTTACTATCCAGAATTGCACCTGTGAAGTACAAACTGTGAATAGATTGGAGTCATATTCGTGAATAATCTTTTTTTAGCACTCTTCGAATCACATCGAGGTAGCTCGAATATCAAAGTTTTGTCGTGCATGGGGTAGCCTTGTTTTCTTTCCTCTCTCCTCATTCACTCTGATTCTGTAACCAGCTTGTACATCGATTCTTTCTATCCTAAGCTCCTAATTTCGTCACTCCCTTTTCTCCGACTCTTTTTCATCCAATCGTAATCTGAAATATTATTCACTGCCATCCGTTGCAACCTCTAGCACTAATATTGTATTCACATTATCCATCACTGACTCTCATACTGAGTCTCTCTAACACAGGATTCCGAAAACTTTTCATCTCATAATTATATACTCCTGGAATTCTTTCGTCTTCTTTGTCCCTTTCTGTTATTTCACATTTTTATTGGTGACACATCCGGACTTGATGTCAAAGTTTCAAGAGAAACTACTTGTGCGAATGATGTTAGAGATTCGAGAAGATGCGATATGTATGCAATACAAAGAAATCAAGGTGTGATAGATGAAGACCTACAGACACCAAGAGCGGCATCATGTATCATCTGTTTCTTTATGAAGCATAGAATTGAATGTGAAATAATCTTTGATGTATCAGTTTTATTTGGAATAGATGCTCTCAGTTCTTCAAGATTGAATCGAGTAATTGATTCGTGAAAACCCTGGGAACCTAAATTAAAAAGCAGTCATTGATGCTCGTTCATCCACCAAGGGGGACTGCATGTAATTACTATAGACATACAATACAAATCATATCGAATTTCAAAACACTGTCAGGTCAAAAATGTGATTTCTGATGTTTCTATCGTGAAATAGTTGAAAAATTTCCAAATATGGGGAAAAAAACGTGACCACCGACCGCGTCTTATGTTGCGGAGTGAATTCGATGAGAGATTACTTGTAGAGGATCACAGGTGACAATACACAGAATGACATATAGAATTCTTTGTCACCCTCTACTAATCGATTCCACTTGTTAATCACTGATGGAGTAGATTGATATCGATTAATGACTCCTGTCGAATGGGTATGCCGGTGTAAAGTGTAAGGTGCTGGCAACTAGTATATGAATGGAAGGTAATTGCTATTGCGCAGTAGATGCAACCCTCGACGCTATATTGGCAATAGTGCGAATAAAGCCATCATGTAATTGAATAGAGTGCCAATGAAGGAGGTGAACTTTCAAGTAATCAATAGTGGGAATGTAACTCACTCTTTTTCATAGTCACATCAGTATCGCATCGGAAAATTGTCACACATACGAACTGGAGACGAATTTATGCCTTTTCGTAATAAGATTTATGACTCATACTTCAATACTGAAAAATATATACCTCGATGTGAAACTGTAAGTTTCCAAATTCAACCTCAACCAAACTTAATGAGAATAAAAAAAATCTCCGGAAGAAGACAAAAAAGCGAGGAGCGAGGAATTTTGAATTCAGATTCATAATGTGCATATTGATGTCTATATCGGACAATACTCCAACGAGGCAGATTTTCGTAAGGGAAAAAATATTCGACTAGCCAACATGCTACTTCAACTGATTCGCTCAATCTTCGTCGTTCGTTACTGTTTTCATTACGAATTCCCATATGTTTGTAAACTACTCTCAGTATTCCCATGTGACTCACTTGAGCATAAGCTCCGTAGTGACCAAACTGGTTGAAAACAAAGGGGTTGAGGAGACTGTTCATGTTGCCTGCCATTTGCTGCATACGTCGAAGTTGTCGCTCCTTCTCAGTGTCTGCCAATTTCACCACAAGACTAGACGAGGCACCCTAGAAAAATAAAGAATGGAGATTGTATCGATTTTTTCCTCATATGTAATCGTTTGGAAATGTTACTATATTATGCAAGAGAGATAGAATATGAAATAGCTAAATACCAATTATTGAAATTGTAAAAACGAGTAAAGTCCCAAATCTCATGACATATATTATAGAACCAAATTATGCGGCACAGCCATTTGAAATAATAACAGATTTTGACAGGGCGGGTCAATTGAATCAAAAATTCCTTGTTAATCTCAATCATTGATATTCTAAACAAATTGAAACTTTCATGATGAAAAAGTTATTCTCTTCTTCACTACACGCGTTGCAATGAAAAGGTGAGCCATCAGACGAATCTTTTGTTTGAAAAAGATTTATTCAATCAATCACGCAAAATGATTCGACTGACCCATGCGGGAGAGAAATTGATCGTGAAAATTGGTGCCACGAACCATCATCACCATCAAATTATCTGTCATTCCAAATGCTGTCCGCATTGATGTAATGCACTTTTTCTAGTATTCATGTTCAATTATTGAATGCAAATCAATTCCAATCATAAATATTGTTTCACAGTGATCAATTTCATACGAAGATGAGAATCATGATTCTTTCTTCATTAGTTTGGATACAATTTCTTTGTTGAAATTGAAATTTCCACTTCGTAATTGTCCGAGAGGCTCACAAATAGATATAAGTTAGTTGGCCATACTATGTAATACTATTCCATCCTGCACGCCAGATCTCCATGTTTCAGTAATTTCTTTAGTGAAATACATCATCACTGTATTGAGATAGGAACGAAACATTTACATCTAAATTAAGGCGTAATTGTCTTGCTATCTCGTGCAAAATGCCTTTGCAACTGAAAAGATTAACTGATTACCCCCACCCCCACATTAATTCGCTTCATTCCCTTTGATATGATGGCAACATATTTCGTGTCGTGAATTCATAACGAGCAACCACCCTTTCTCAACTTCTAAGAAACTTAGTCACATTAGATGCACAAAATTCCCTATTTAAAAAGAGAAACTTCCCGGATTTCTTTTCACATTGACGTCACAGACATATTTTCTGGCTCATGATAAATCCTACTGAGTAATTACTTCAATGTCGGCCGAAAGGAATAGATGGTGGCATTTTTCATGTCTCGTCATGATCATTCTTGTAACCATAAGGTAATAGCACTTCTCATGGTAATGTGATTACAAACAGGCAATCAACTATAGTGATCAATGTGCGCGGTACATTGATAGTCTCCAATAATTCGAAGGCTTGAAGTGAGGTTTATAGCAAACACCACAGTTATCACAATCAATCGCGAGCACATGCCTGAAATACAAAACCAAGTATAATTTCACATTTACTGGGAATTATGTCCGAAACTTGTAATCAAGTAGACTCCAGCTCACCATAATGACACATTAGCCTAGGAGTATCACCTCTATTCGTTAAAACTAATCTGGTCATTTCGATAGAACAATTCATGATTAACCCCAACTTAACTTTAACTCGCGATATCATAAACATGGCAAAACATTATCTCATTGAATATAGAGTGGAAGGTAAGAAAGGAACAACGAAACAAACGAAAAAAGTGTGATCATAAACCTTGCAGTGTAGCATCACCTGCCTCGGATCATATTCACGGGATTCCGCTTTGGGATTCCACTTTTCCTTGACATCATTGGGATCACGAACTATTACGAGTTCCAGAAAACTAGAATATGAACTCGCTTCGTAATGTTCAGTATTCTCATGGATACTGAACGTCTTTTTATCGATAAAATCACCGGGCTGATGCAAAATGCTTGCTCTACTGGGTAGGACTAGTCGGCAGAATTTTCAGACATGCGGCGCCTCAAGCATTACACCATCACGCGACTCACGGCCTCAAAAAAATTAGCTACTCAAACCACTACCACTCATCAGGCCCACTCTGTATAGTGATGAGAACTGGGGTCTTGTACGATATTCGGCCAACCTGGGTCAGGCGTTCATACCGGGAAAGTAGGGTGACACATCAGGTCTAACCGTTTGCTTACGATATATCTCGAGAGGGAATGAACTTTGATCAGAGTTCCGTAATCAGCATACAATATGTGTGAAATTGATTTGTCAAGTTGGTTCAAAGGCCAAAACATCTCCTGTTCACAATACCGACTTGAGATACCTCTGCAGCATTCCTTGCGAAACATAGATGTTATAGGGAGTTTATCAATACTACAGCAACAATAATAATGATGATAATCATCATGACAGCAATGGCATTTACCTATAATTGTATCACAAAGAAAAATCATTATTTGTTCAAATAATATCATGCCATCATTACACATTACGATCAACCAGTATATCGATTCCATTTTGTGTCCATTATATTTTACTGTCGATAGAAACCCTTCTCAGAGAGAAAGTCATCTCCAGATTTCTCTGTATGGATCTATGTTCATTTGGTGATACATAATTTTTTTCAGCGATAACTGTTATAACATCTGAGTAGCATATGCAGACTTTATCCCTGGGTCGTTCTCCATAGAATCCACTTCCAGCAGTCACTTTTCTCCTCTGACGACAAACTTCCTTTTCACCCAGATGATTAGTCTCATTGCATCCTGATTGCAAAGCAAGAAATCACAATTGCAATTTGTTTCTCGTCTGCCCGTCTGTTTGTTGGAACCGTGCATTATCCATAATGCGTAATTACTTTCGGAATCAGCCTCCCCATAACAGACTGACATTATTACTTTTGCATTTATTGCAAAATTGCACTCAACGCTTAACAATATGGTAGGCAAGGTGATTTGAATTGCTGTCTATATCTTTCTGTTTGACAGATAGGCAGATAGATAGATTTTCTTAATAGATAAAGATATACAGGATTCGGAAACTTCTCATACTCCTACACTGATTTTATACCGGAATAACACTTCGATTCGTTTTGTTACAGCCGCTGTTACATCGGAACGATGCTCCTCCCGAGGTATGACGTCAAATAATACAGTGTTGCTCACTGATTCTTCGTTGGGATTACCATAGAACTGAGAACTATTTTTATCGATGATCATCTCTGGATTCTTCGAAATCCCAAATCCCTCATTACCCGAAACTTAACTTCAAAATCAAAAGAGGTGGCTCAAGAAGTTTTCTATCGTTCGTTACAAGAGGCATTCGGTGAGTAGACTCCACCAGTTCATTTTGTGGCAAAGTCGAGAGAACCGACTAGGTAAACCGCGATTCCCCGCATGCATCTTTTGGTCAGCTGAACAAGGATGGAATCACCTCCATTCTTCGATATTTTCTCACTATCCAGTGCAAATTGGAAGGTTATGTATTAGGGGTAGCAGCGTTGCTCATTTCGAGACCTTACAGTTTGTTATAAATCACTTCGACTATGTTGATGATATTTTATCAATCTATGACTGAATATGATTTCGAATTAAGTTCCAGATCGAGATTTTACGCCGGAATGTCATGCTTAAACACACTTGAGTCTATGCTATCCATTTGTCGTCAGATGTGGAATACTAGAGCTTACTAATATGTATGATTCTGGGTTCAACTTTCGTAGGCATATACGCTTGCCTAAAGAGGCTTTCATCTTCCGATGAAAAAATACACTTTTCAGCCATTTGATTGAAACTTGATGACATGATCTTCGTGTAAGTCCTTTTATTGCCTCGTTTTATGGAATAATAAGTTTAACTGGTATACTTTCGTTAATCAACAGCCATTTTTCTTTTCTCTTACGTGATCGTTGTAAGAAACAACATCGTTCAAGTTCTCAATACAGAATACTGCACAACTCTGCATTCTCCTGCTTACTCTGGATTCTGCAGCGTTTCATTCCGCTCTGACCATGCGGTTGTTAGTCGGAAATGACCTGACGAGTACTTGAAGATCTTTGAAGAAGCGAGGGATATCAGCGGATATAATGTCATTTCTATTTCTTACAACTCCATGCTTTGTATTCTGTGTCCATTCGGAATTCAGGAGAATTTAACAGGGAATTCACATTATCAACTTCTGACATCCCAACTTCATCTAACATCCGCTCGTATTATATTGTACACTGCGATTCTTTTATTAAAATTGTCGGTGATTATCGGAGCACGTCGTATTGCTCTTTCTTAAGTAGGATGCATCTGAATCTGTGGAAGAGTTTTCTCATTGAAGAGGAATCGCAACAGATCTTGTCTTTGTTTCCCTTTTGGAGACACTTTGATCAATGATGTTTTTTGATGTACCAGTTCAGCATTTCATGTAGCCCTTCATGTTGTTTGAGATGAAAATTTCAATGCTTATATCCTCTGTATAGTTTCTACTCAAGTGTGCAGTCAACAAATGAGTTTGGGTAGGAATTTTTGCTATGGATCTCTCTCAAGGTGAATGATGCCTCCATTATTGTGTTCGTGCCACTGTTGATGCTACAAGGATGTGTTAAGATATTATTACTAGGAGTTGTTTCAATTGATATAGTTGGTTAAGCCGGGCATAAAAATAATTCGAAACATTCGTTTGTCTTACCATGAATAGCTCACCAGGCCTGTACATATTTTCCACTTAACTTCTCAACATATTTACACATAGATCACTCAGTGAATACGCGCCATGCATGCGATCACACAATAATTTAATCCACTTCAACATATTGCATCGGGTATCTTTTTTTGTCGCAGTTTATTAGTGTGCTGCGATATTTGATTGATAATGATTATTCTTGGGGGAATGTCATCATAGCATAAAATTATGGAGCAAAGAATAACAAAATTCTCGTCCAATGACATCTTCCCTACTAATATGAGGGAGTAATAATCATTTTGCATTATAACTTTAATATATTTTTTTTCGATACTCTAGAGTTCGACAGTTATTCCAATTTGTATTATCCATTGCATTTTTGAATAATTTGGACATCATTCCAATATTTATTATGGCAAGACCATTCAGATTGCACCATTCCCATCCTAGACATTCGCCATCAGCAATTTCTATCATTACAGAAGATCAAAATGTCCATCATCATATTGTAGTTAGTCAACAGCTGGGAGTGGCGACGAATAAAACTCAATCGTTACCGGGTCGAAGAATTACATACACTCCCGGGGGTTCCCGAGGGTCCCGAGTTTTCGCTCGTCGAATTGCTCATGGTACGGATATCAAACAGAGAATATAGGCAAATGATCATGAAGCGATATAAGAAAACGAAAAGTCGCCGGTGAAATTCTTTCCACAATCCATTAGGGTGATAGTGAAATAACCCTCTATAGTTCGCAATGAGATTCTCCTGTGTGAAAAAACGCCGAATTATTAGACTTTAATCGATGGTAATAATGTCTCCTTTCTTTGGAGGCGTTTCGAGGAACCGCACTCTTGTCATAATATTGTGAGTAATTTCATATCATCCACATAGCAGAAATTTGTCTCTTGTACCAAATATACAAAAAAAATAATCAATCTGATAGCAGGGAACATGAATCCTTGAACTGGCTTATAAATGGTATAACAGAATTATACACCGTGTCCCCGATCCCGTGACGAACCGATGAACTGTAAATAAATGGGAGGACGCTGATTCCGAATATCGCCACCATTTTGCAATACGACCAAT
>JABMBR010005443.1:0-15643 GCA_018881525.1 Meteorus sp. PSUC_FEM 10030008
TATATATAAATTTATTTCTTTTGTGAAACGGGGATCACTAAATTTACCGTTCAACCCTGTGTATTCAACTTCTCATAGGGATGGAGAGGGATTGGTTGGTGCGCGTTCGAAAAAGGAGTTGAAGAGAAGGAACAGGATAATGTTAAAAGAGGGTTGGTAAGAAAAAGAGTGCGGAAGGTGCAGTGGCAGGAGTGAAAGAGCAAGAGGGGATGAGAGAGGGCAAATGCCAGGCGAGGCACGTAATGGCGTGTCGGAGTTAACCGGTTGATAACCATCAGTTATAATTAACTCAGGCCAAGCAGCGAACAAGCCAACCCTGGTATAACTATACCACTACCCCTATTTCCACCTCCTTTCATCCCTTCTCCAATTCTATTCTATATATAGATGCATCTGTATACGCGTGTGTATAACTTGCAACTCCCTTGCGACGGTGTGTGCGTTTGCCAACCGGATTTGAGTTGAGAATAAGCTCCGTGCGATATCACACTGAAATTCTTCATCTATTTCATTTATTTGCAGTCTATAGAGTGGGAATGCGAAAGATTTTTCTATTATTTACAAGTAAAAATACTTTGGTTATGAATTGTGATGATGTGTGGTCAATAATTTGGGAAGAACTTTGTTTGCAATTTCCGGGGGTTGATGAAACCTTTATTACGTTTCTAATTAGTTATTCTCGTCAACCCTAGACATAAAAGGAGGGATGTTGTGTGCTTGATGCGCGTGTGTGTGTGTACTCGGATGTCTGCTGCTTCCTCTGTCTGTGCTTTATATCTTTTTGAGGGTTGGTTAGATTTTGATGTTGTCTTTTGTTTTTCTTTGCGAGATTCTCAGTTAGGTTCAATATGAAACTGTTTTTGTGTATTCTACGAATTGGAAATCATATTTATTGACATATTTAGTGTTGTATATAAAAAAAAAGTTGTACTTTTAGCGGATCATCAAGAAAGCGACACTAGATTGGGGTATAATGTGATGAATTTTGTCACAATCACTTGGAAACTCTTCAATAAGGTTTTTTTATACTCTTCTTCGACATCTTTCATCAAGTTCCGATCAGATATTTAACGATATCCAACGATATTCCACAAAGTTCTTACTAATTCTTTTGCATTACTAATTTTTAGGGGTGGGGAAGAATTTTTTCCTAAGGACATCGTAAAGTTATTGACTAAATGTAAGTCTCTTGTAAGATCAATATGTCGTTGCTCTTACCATTCTCAAGGATATCGTTATCGTGTCCCAATAATTGATAGCCGGTCTAACCAATTGTATTTTCAACTATTTCAGACAATTTTCCAACGGAAATTTTCTCATCGTTTTCATACAGGTCAAGTCGATCCATCAATTTCTTAATATCGAATGAGATTTCATCTCAAAATTTATAAAAAAAGCGGGTGAATAAACTTTCTCCCAACACGGATTATGAAAAAAATTGGCCAAACTTACAATGAAATGACTTCACGCGGGTAGTTGTGGCTCGCATTTGCTCTTAAAAAAAACAACTGTGGTGGTTACAACTATGGATATCATTTACAATGATCTCCAACTACTATTACACATGTAGCGCAACTTTCACAGTACACGTCTCTCTCACACCCGTCAAATTAATCCCCATTGTTGTCCGACATAATCCCATAATGAATTGGCTTCCATCCGTGTGCATATGCGTTAACCAAACACCTCTAGAATCACCATTACCATGCAATGACGACGCAATGCGATCTAGGGGCGGTTGGCGTGCGCACGTGTATTCAAGATCCAGTCATGGGATTTTCACGTGATTTGTTATAGATGTATAGACGTATATATAGATTATCGTGGTGGGTTATTCGATCCCAATGCGATACCATCGCTGATTGTTATCTACCAGCTTATGTTCATTTTTAAGGATTCATTCCTGCGATAGCTACTTTTTTTATTCTCCCAACGGAGGGGAATGGAGTGGTGTTGGTAAACTAGAAGCATTTGACATTTTTCATACTCTGATAAGAAATTCTTTCCAGGAATAATTTTTTCTTCGCACTAATTCTAAAGTCGAATACGACGTTGTATCAACATCATAAAATTTTCACGCAACATATCAGTGATAGGAGGATGATTTTTTTCTAGGAATGAATTAGACAAAGCTGATGATAGTGATATAGGAAACAGCATTGGTGCATCATTGGTTGATGCATCAGCGAAGTTCGCAGTGGATTTTCGATTTTCCGAATGGTGGGATGAAGGAAGACGAACAATTTGGAACCAACAGTTCAACTACTGACTGGAATTGCCAAATATCTATCTATGATGATTGTATATACATATTGAAACATATATCCATACTCACTGAAGATGACGCCTCGCAAGGGTAGCACAGGGTGGTAATTGGCTGTCAGGGCTTCTCAGTCCTACGAACCTAACGCCGACCAACAAACCCCCAGAGATTGGTATCGCATATAATTAACTTCTCCGTGCCACGAAGCCACCGTTTTCATCGACGTCGATGCGAATGTGCTATGGAATGATGTTGGTATTATGGCAGAAATTGGTGTTGGAAGATGTAGGGATATATTCGCCACACCGATACTCCCCTATTTGTTTGAAGAAAGCAACGTCAGCAGTTCAACTTTTTCTGTGCAGACATCATCGATTACACTTTTCGATATTCCTACTCTACGTTTTCTTGTTAACGAGATAAAATTATTGGATGAAATGTAATTTTGTCGGACAATCTGAAATACAAATCTAAAAATACTCATCGACATTGATCAATATTCATCATGGTTTTCCCAAATGAAAATTGAACGATGCACAGTTGAATGATTTTTTCTGAGTTCATAATGAAGTTGGAAAAGTGGATCAAGTTCGGAACAATTTTCAAGAATATCAGAAATGGAATTTTCGGAACGATATGAACATTCATGTTCAGGTTGCAAGCATCGATCGCGTGATCGAGTAACGAAGCTCGGGTAACACCGGTCGTCTCCGTAATGAGTTACAATCACCTTCTTCCTCCACCCAAAAGCTCTAACTACCGCTGAGTTGCCGCACAGTGCATGTGAGCTTATACCTAAAGCTCACAATTAAATACAAGCGATTGATCATCTATTCTCACACACATTGACTTCATTAAATAAACGAACACGTACAAACAGATTAATTGCATTTTGATTTATATGGTGAACCCTTATGTGATAACATCAATCATCCTTTGTACATTATGTACGTGTATAGGGATTTGTTGTGTGTGTGTGCAAAAGTATAGGCGACAGTTACGATAAAAAAAAAGCTCTTTGACTGTGAAGGATTTACGTACATGAGGGAATGACTTACACTGTGAGTTTCGCTAGTGTGGATGGAAAACTGAAGCTCTTTCAAGTCTAAGTAACATCCATTTTCTTTTTCGCTACTTCTTTACCCTGCTCTTTATATTGTATTGTAATGGCATGTCTTTCAATTTTACCTCCTTGACCCACAAAGCTTTATTCGCTTTTCTATCTCTCTATTTACGTCAGGAGTGTTACTCTGAATATTTGTTGTATTTTCGTATAATGAGCTTCTACTGTGAATGATAAGAAGATGTATTTGAATTGGAGTTGGAATTGGCAGATTTTGTTTGTGCTGGTACTCATTGTACTTGCGATTTGTTAGCACATTGTTTTTTCGGTGCACGAAATCATCAATTCTTCAGGTCGATGTCGTGAAGTTGTGGATAGAGTTGAAGCATTTGATGTATTTAGGAATTTCAGTGAAATTTCTAGTTGAAACTGAGAGTTTTCCTTTTTTTTTTTTTTTTTTGGATATGTCGATGAATTTTTTGATTCACAATATTTTGGGATTTATCATTAATGATATTTAGACTTCTGACCGATGAATTCAATATGGAGGCTGTCTTGATTAATTGTTCCACACGGTAGGATCACTGGAGATTATGATGACAATAACACATTTGAATTCTTTTACGAGTTCATTTCATTAACTCATGACACACGATTTATCCCTGATGCAAGAATCAACTGGAAGGACATTCATCCATCAAGTTCGGTTGAATATTGATATTGTTGTAGAGTACTAAGTTGAAATTCTCGGAATTATCTGCGACATCAGCAGTTGTATTTCAGAGGAAGATCATTTATGATGTGGTATAAACTCAAGCTTTGATGTAAAGGTTAAGTGCTAAATCTGAATAGTGATAACGTTTGAACTTGGAGTCATTGGATGTGGAAACACGATAGAGATAGGTAAGACGACTGTCTTCATCTGATATTTTCAGATCATCGAATTTAGCGAGAGTTTTTATAACCTTCAATTTGATATCCAACGGCGCTTCAGGCAATGGAATATATATGCCACCTTGTTTATCCAATGCTGGTAATCTCTCCTTGTTCATAATTCTCTGCAGCTCAGGTGTCTACTCAGGTAAATAAGATTGATCAAAATTTATAACTAGCATTTCAGGATCTCCTTTGTAATCAGGGTACGGATCAGGGTAGTGCTTATCTAGTGGTGCAGCAAATGCTGTAGCAGCCATCAATGCAATAATGAGAATCTAAAAGACCAATTGAATCAAACACTTCGGAACAATTGTTGTGAACATTCAACTCAAGAATGAAAATTTATTTGTGCTTACCGATTTCTTCGTGTTTCCACTTTTCTTCAAAGTTGATGAGGTGCTTTCAATTGACGGGAGATGGATTGTAAGTTCGCAGGATGGTCTTAGTCTTTATATATTCTCATGAACAATCGAATATTTTACCTACTTCCTTATTGACATAAATTGCTGATGTACACATGAAAATTCGATGTTCCATTGACGTCATACGGAAGTTTGGGAGTATTGTTATGTAAAATAATTTATTCTTTGAGATAATCATGAGTCTGTACGTTTAAGTTGCACCTGTGTTTACTGAGCCATTTTATAGAAAAATAGATTACGGAAATGGGGGGGGGGGAATTGGTGAAATTGAAGAAGGAATTTCATTACACTGACGTCTGTAGTATTGACAATGTCAACATCCACAATTGGTTGTAATCCTGGAAGTAGATTCCATGAGTATTTGATCTCGGAATAGTTCATGGATGTAGTCAGTATCGGATGCCGTACACTGAAATCATAATTTATTCAAGATCAAACTGCTGAATATCTGACTACTCTATCATCAACTGGAAATCCAATGTTTCAACTACGCAGAATGTGCTGATGCGGAGAGACAAATGTGGTGAGAACTGATACAATTTTCTAATTCAACTGTAAAAATAATTCTGGAATGATAAAAACTTTGAATATACTTTCTGAAAGTATGGAAAATAATCAACACGTTCACGTTTATCATAATCAAATTCACTCAAATGTTTTTGCTGTCGCATAGAGAAACTTGAATGTTTGCTCGATCAAATTTATTTATCAAAATTTTTTTCATATGACAATTATTATTTTGTCGTAAGAATATAAAAAGACGAACAGATGATTCCCGAAATTTTATGGTGTAAGTAATATCCCATCGAATTTATAAACATTGGAATAGTTTCCACTCCGTCGTGATATCACATTGTGATAACTTACGTCGTGTGTTGCGTGCTGGAAAGCTGAGAATAGCAATGTGTAGTCCCACGCGGTAACTAGCTTCGGAGCAGGTCACCCCAATTAACGTTACCATATACAGTAGCGGTAGTCGACGTATAATATAGCAACCACCTTTTCATCCCGCCATCCCCTTACACGTCTCCGCCAAACTTGTAATTGCAAAAGGAGCTGGCAATTATAATTGCCTTCGTTCCAACACCCCTCCTATTGGACACTTATAATTATCAAAAAAAAAACTACTCTCTCACGTTATCCCTCCACACCCTCCCCATTTATTTTCCAAGAAAAATAGAATAATCCCTCACAAATCTCTACTGTTTCAATAATTATTGCAGTTAAATAAATTTTCATTCATTCTCGCGTCTTTTCGTCGAGTCAAATTATTTTCTTCAACTGAAAAAAAAAAATTCATGAGATTGAAAATAAGGACAGAAAATCGATTACTGGAACGTACTTTAGCAACTCTGCGATTATCTATGTAATTAATATCGGTTCACTTCATAGTTGTATGTAAAAGAAAAAATGAATTTGGTATGTCAATAACGGGGTTGAGGTAGTCTTCGTTGTCGCGGATGGGGGAAAGAATTATATGAAAGGAGCTTGCAAAGGGTGTGCAAAGAAGAAGTGAGTGGAGAAAGGAGCATGAGTGAGGGAGAAAGGTAGAGAGAGCGAGGCGAAGGGACTCTGTCGGTCAATTAAGTGCAGGAAATTAGAGTTTTAATTACGCAGTCATTCAGAAAATTACATTGGGGGCCGGGAGGGTGGCGCACCCGCGTCTTTTCTCGTATATAAGACTCTGCGAGACTCGTAGCTACGTTGTATACACTGTGCACTATCATCTCTGTCTTCTTTTTCATCATATATATAGATATTGTCTCTGCTATCTTTCCATTCTGTATTCCATTGTTCATTGACATAATATTCTTTGAAATGCTGATTATGAGATTAATAAAATTTTCTAATTGTTGCAGAGTATGGATAACTCATCGGGGATTTAATAGTATCAGTGTACAACATGATTGAAAATGATAATATCGAAATTTATGGAATTGTTGATATTACAAACTATGGAATTGAATATTCAATCATGAAATGTTGGAGCGTTTGATGAATTAAAGTGTATTGAAATGTTGCTATTCATTTCCAATCAGTGTAGTGGTCTGAGCAAAGTACAACTTTTTTTCATGCTTTGATGTTGTATCTATTCATTCGTTTATTGAGTTAACATTTTTTTTTTCTCTTGTCTGAGGTCATTGAACGGAGTCTGAATCAGTCAAGTAGATGATGAGTATTCATTATAGTTGAGTATTTGCGTTCATATGAATAAAGCGGATTTAAGTGAGTACAAACTGTGTTTCATTGCTTCATATAGTGTGGATGAATCCTTTTTTTCTTATTGTGATAAAAGTGTGTTGATTATCTGTAAATAATTCTGTTGTTTCATTTCTTACAGATTTGTGATGGGCTTCGCAACATCTTGGACTTGTGTTGTTCCGCAAATGGTGAAAATCGTCAGCTGAGAAACATGTGCAGAATGTTATTATCAGTGGTACAATAGTGAAGAATATTTGTCGAACGAATAAACTTTTAGGACGTAATCCGCACTTGATTGTCATGCTATGATTTACACAAAATTGTGCAACAAATTAAGAAATTGAGGGAATTTCTCCGAAATATGTTTTAGTGATTACGTTTTTCTTTCTTCTCTTCTCATTATAGTTAGAAATATTTCTCAAGAGTAAGAAGCAACTTTGAACTTCCACATTTTTCCGTAAATTCTTGTAGAAGTAGAATAGGATTTCACCAATGAGAATTTCGTTTTATAAGCATCTAGCTATGCACTGAGTTGCAATCAATTTTTCAGATGTGAAAGCAGAAATTCTGTGGGCAAAGTGCTGGATATCATCGTCGGTCTTTATCATTAAGTAAAGTATCAAAGACTCCGGATATCAAAAGAATACACTGACGAATCATATTACAATTAGGATCGTTATTGTTATTCGTTCTCTTTCATACCAACTCACTGACAGAATTGTCACCTGTTTGACATGTCTGTTTGTCGATATGTCTGTGGCTTTGTGTCTCGTCGACGAATAATCAAATTTCTATGGTGGTTTTCTCAACAAATGCATGGATGACAATATTGCAACGACGAAGTTCTCTGGTATATCACCGGTGTTATCACTACGATGATTTCCATGGTGAAGTAATTCACATTCAATTCCCAATTCCCAAGTCATCAATATCAAATGACGCTGCATCAGATTCTAATCAATGGTTCTAATTTCGAATAACTACCCGATACGAAATTCTTTCAATACGTCCGATTCAATTTAGCATACACGAATAGAAGAAAAATATTTTCATATTCATTAATGGAGTGGATTGAATTATATAACTCGTAGATAATGAGACTACTGCGACTGATAATAATAAAAAAGCATGAGCCGATATAAAGTCTGTGATATTTAGCTCGCTTTTCATGGGAACTTTTAATTTTCGGAATGAACATTAGAGATCCATCTTCTGCCTTTACAATCACCAACCGTGGAAACTACTGTTATATATCTCTCTCTTGAGCACTTGACACTTTTGCAGTATACATATATGAAACTCTGTCCGCGCTTTCCATTCAAGCCATTCTCCTGCTCGACGCATTAAAGTAATGAATTAATTTCCATCCAATCCTCCTTTTCTCCGCTATGTACATTCCCTTACTCCACTTCTCTTCCCTGTTTCAGCAAATTCTCCACCTCATTCTATAAATTTTCATAAAAAAAATCTCTACCACATATGACATTCAAATTATGAACTGTTCTGAAAGTTAAACTTGAATATGAATCATTTAAATAGTATATGAATGTAATTTCCGTTGGAAGCGGAAATCAGATTGAAATGTCGCGAGTGTCAGCGAAGAAGAGTACACTTTTACTATGAACACTCGAATCTCGATAATTCTTCGGCTTGCTTCGTTATTGAGATGGTACTCCAATTTCTTTTATCAACAATGAGAACAAAAACAACTGTTTATAAATTACTTTTTGGATTCAGGAATAATTTAAAGGAATATTGAATTTGTTCACAGTTCGATATAATGGTGAGTTATATTTTGTATCTAACGTATTATTCGATATTATTGGATCAAATTTGAATAGAAAAATTGATCGGAATAGGTTTGATATCGATTGAAACTGATTTTTGTTCATTAGGAAATCTCGGAAACTTCGAGCACTCAGAATTGGCATGATTTGACGATCGAGAGATCTCAGATAGTTTCTCCAACTCCAGAGAACGATAAATTACTAAATTTAATTCGTATTTGACATTTCGTTTCGTTGGCAATGATATCAAAATATATTACAAGTGATTTACAGACTGTGCTGACATGATGAAAGATTTAGGGCAAATCTACTGCTTGCCAAAATTATTTTGGATAACTCCAATATTCCAATGTTTTTGTAAAAATTCATCAAGTTCATGATGTATCTGGTCTGTATTCTCCATTCAACTTTGCTATAGTTGAGTGAAAATTGATGGGAAATTTTTCAATGTTGTTATCAGTATTGATTTGAATTTGAAGGCATTTGTCATACTCGAAGTCATGTTCATGATAAAGACACCATTTGACAGTTTGAAACTGACATTTTTATATTCAGTGGAATCCATTTGACACAATACAAAAATCTGAACGAAATTTTCACTGAAAAAATGACACCTTCGTCGCAGTAATTGAATATTAAATTTCACCCCAGTCTGTGCTCTAACAATACAGAGACATACGATACTTTAAAAAATGTGAGGGGAGTTAACTAATTCGTGTGAGAATGAGAGTGGTTTCTTAATTATAATGGGCTGATACGTTCGTTGTCGGTGAGACGATCTAAATCTTACACCGATCCTCTCGCTTCCTTTTCACTTCTCACTCGTCGTTCGGTTTTTTTATTTTCTTCTATCTTCAATGTAGCTTAATAGTATTCTTTTCCTCTGTTTTACGAGGGTAGTTCTGGAAGTAAATGAAGATGATACGCAACGTACAGCTGAGGTTTTAGCTAATTGCACCCATGAAAGATGTTATCTTGGAATTTTTTTTCACCACAGAAGTAAATATGTGTGTAACACATATCAGTATAGGTGCGATCAGTCTTGACAATTTAATAACAAGAGATTTGTTATTTACCGATTTTTCTGTGAGTCAATACTAAGAAGACGAACACAGCATTCAGACTCAACAGTTTCAAACAAAGCGATAACCTGAAGTTTTAGACACGATGAAGCAGAAATCATGAAAAATTGAATGTGTGAGCTGTTCTCGGAATTGATCACATCGAGTAGACAGGATGACAAAATTGATCAGTTCAGAACTCACTCATCCTGATGAATGACAAAAATTCACTTCATAATCACATTAGCACTTTAATCTGATTATGGAGTTGTTGTTCTAAATCATATCAAAATCTATCGATACACATGAGAGTTGATAATTAATATGCCACTGGTAACACAAACAATTCATCTGATATTTTGCATTCAGTCATAATTTATATTAATTTAAATGACATTTAAGCTACGGATGAATTTGAAATTGTCAATTTGATAATTCAACCTATACGAATTTAATTGATCTAGATTACATTTATACATATATTAATTGAGTGTATGGAGAAATTCAATGGACCTTAATTGAACCGTGTGTGATTTAATGACATCGACTAACGAATCGTTAACTGAATACGCAACGTAATAATTTAGAAAGTAGTGAGGCTGTTGAAGAGGGGGAGAATTATATTTATAAAATTGGCGCTGAAGAGGATGAAAAAAAATATATTCGACTAAAAGTAAATTTATTTTGCGTGTTTGATTATGTTTGAATGTTATGGGAGTCATTTGCAGAAAATATGCAAGTGATATTGCTAAACAAGATTTTGATTTATTTTAACATGGTGGATCAGGATTGATCAAAATTGATCGTCATCCACATGTTATCTTGCTTGTGTTGAATTTATAATTCATCGTTGGTTTATCATCATGGATAGACTGGAATACAATGAATAAACAGACAATTGTTTCATTTACTTCGTGGAAATTTTGGACTTTTTCGTGAAATTCATCAAATTTTTGTTTTATATTTTTGAAAATACTCGCGAAGATGAGAGATTATATATAGAACGTTTCATTACAAATTTAACTTACCTTATTGCACATTAATTCACATCACGAGTTCAGTATTCATCTGTTGCAATCAGATGGGATTTCATGAGATTATTCCTCGCGGTGTACATAATTTGCGAACATGTCTTGAGTAGAAGATATACCTAATGCATTTGCCTTGATCCTATTCTAATGTTCCCTACGAGCGAGAATATCACAACCGAGATACGTGAAATGGCATCATTCAACCTTATTTGCGTTCCTCAAATTTTCAGAAATAAGAACTTCCACGAAATCTTTTTGAGGAGATTCAATACCCAACAGTTGAAAAATTACTGCAGTGGCATCAACAATTCTTGATAGTTAATGACTGTCAGACACAGAGTATTCAAAAACTGATTGACAATGAGATTCTGTTGCCTTTCAGTCACGATCGATAAGAATCAAATTCACAAGTGAACTCCCAAATGAATACAGAAACGCTCATGTAAAAATATGACGTAAATTGAATTTCTCATTCTTGAGTAGTGATTGATACAATTTGAAGAAAAAAAATCTGAACGACCCGATCAAAGATAAACTTTGCGAAATTCCAAAACAATATTCCATCTCAATATCCGCAAAAGTGCGTTCATGAAGGATATGTTGAAGTTAAAGTTGATCCATTCGAAATTGCCGCACAAGATTTTCTTCAAACCATTCCTTTGCTGTTTCTCAAGTTCCTTCATTTCCTTCCAAATTCCTGACGTAAACTTTCAATCAACTAATAGGCAGCGTGTGCGTGATCCCCAACGGATCAATGGAATATCTATACCTCTCGTAACGAACACTATAAAAACTAATGCGAATTGATGTATAAAAATAATGAACTACTCCAAGTCTATTTGTTGATTGCTAAATTCATTATTCGCAACAAACGAGCGCAATATTTTCTTCAACTGGTGTATATCTCTATTTGGCATGTCTGATTTACTCTCCCTTTTCCACTCACATCAACTTGGGTTATTCGTTCGTTTGGTATTAGTTGTACTCTCCCGACTGTCTGTTGTGTCGTTCGACACGCGTCGGTGGCGCATGCGCTTCAAATATAATCGCAATACGTCACACGTTTCTGTGCTGACGCGCGCGCTCATACCGAGTTGGATCGCCGAAGTGCGAGCTTCAAAGTTGTTTTTCTATAAATCAGATATATTAACATTTAATTTCGCGTGTGATTTGAATTGATTGTGCACAGCGGAATATTCAGATAAAAACGTGAAACGTGTTTGTGAACGTGTGTCAGTTTTAGTTGATGGTTTGAGTGTTGAGTGTGTAGGATATCATGAACGATGAACTTCCATTCTGGTGAGTTTTTATCTACAGAACGAGCAAATTTGTATTTTATTCGTGTAGGAATACGTTCAGTTGCACTTGCTTGGATTGTTGACATGACATCGAAAATTCAAGACGGACGTTTAGCACAGTGTTGAAATTAATTTGAAAATTAAATTCAACATGAAGTCATAATGTTGATGAAATTGATTTTGTGTATATCAAAAGAAGTTTGTCAATTTAAATTTACACAACTTGTTTTTTTTTTTTTCGTTTAAAAACGAAACTGATGAAATGAGTTGATTGGTTTCTATTGCATTTTATTCTCACCTCAAAATCGGAGAATGTTATGGAAAAGGTCGGAAGTCAATTTTCGCGGCCGGATGTGGTTCACCCCTTTACCTCATCATCTCTCATCTTACCATCCACATATACAAAACCTTTACAGAGTAAACGGCATACAGCAAGGAGGGTATATCCGTTGAAGAGCGCGTCTGAACAAGCCCCTAAATGAAATCCCAAAATTAAAGCCGTATATTAACTCAGTGCAGGCGCACGTCTACAAAATTAAAAAGCAACATTTTATGACACGAAAGCCGATGAGTTTTGCAAACTATAACTGTATATAAAGATGGATCTTGGGATAAGGTTGTGCGTATGGTAGGGGAAGTTAAACGAAGGAAAATAAAGTGAAAGCGAGACTGGCCAGTTATTCTCCCTGTCAAACACGACTTCATTGCCACCCCATTATCCATAATTCGCTATTTTTTTTAATATCTACCACTCTGTATCGATCGCCCAAATGAATCAGGTTCATTGAAATCACGAAAATCATCTCTTGATCCCTTCACATATTGAATTCTTCATTACATCCCCATCACAATCATCATCTTCATGAATTATTTCATCAAAATATGACAATAAATGATAAAAATTGAATGGACATGTAAATTTGTCAATTTTTTAATTTTTTTCTACCAATTCTTATTTCTAGAATTGGTGAAAGACGCGTTGGTTTGTGTGGTACGAAAATATGTATATATTGGATAACGTTGTATAATCGAGATTTCAAGGGGAGAAAGGAAAAGTCTTTCTCTTTCTCACCCCTCTCTTTCACTCTCATATACTTCGGAAGCGCTCTAGTCACATCCGATCGGGGGGGTGGCGGAGGGATGGATGGTAGAGTAAGGGTGTATAATGGAAGTTGAAATTGGTTGGGCCTGTCCCGAACACACACATACACGAATACGTATACACTTGTACACATATACGCGTTGAGAGGTTCATGTATGTGCAAGCTATCGAGGGAAACGCATTCCTTGCCGAAATTGCTTCACACTACGATCCGCGCGGAATACAAGGTGTTCCTGGTTTTGAGGTTAGGTTTTCACATCAAAAAATAGCTGGTTGAAATGAGCAACGTACACGCTCTGATGCTTCGAATTAATGTTCCAATTATTGGCCATTCTTTCTTGTTTTTATTTTTATTATGAATGGTTGTAATTGTTTGAAATAACAAAACTTATTGGTATTGGATCGATGTCGGATTAACCCAGGGGGATGTAATAGAATTTTGGAATTATTTGATGTTGGGGAAAATTTGAAAAATATTGAGGTGCCATTTTGCAATGTGACGGATTTCTCTGCAGGTTTTTTTGAATTGAAAAAAATTGACGTTTGTGGGAAGATGGAGAAATAACGAAGGGAGATAAATTGGACATGTTGAAATATGAGAATTTAGTGGATATTGAATGCAAAGATGAATAGATAATTTGTATGTATACGGTGAGAAATTGGAAACATGGTCACAAATTGGAACATTCAACGAATATTATCGTGTCAGAGTGTAAATATATTTAAATATATATCTGTATGCGGAGATAGAAAGCTTAGTGAATATGTGTAAGTGAGTATGATACGAGGGCAGGTAAATTGTGGAAGGGATGGCGTGTATGCGCGCGCGGGGCGTTGATTAAAACCGCCCCGATGGCGTGAACGTCTGACGGGGTAAAGGGTAGATGTAGGTGGTAAAGGGTGGTGAAGGGACGCTACAGACGATGAGGATGGTAGTGGCGGTGGTAGTGAAGAAGGATGGGGATATAGAGGAGCCAAGGCGTTGCTTGCTTAATTACTAAAAGCTAATCAATTCCAGTGGAAGTAAAGTTTAAATTGCAAAGTAAAGTATAGCTTGCCAAGCCGTATATAACGTGCAAAGCGATATTACTGTGCAAGTCGCGCGAGCCGCGGTGCATTCTGCAATTAGCCCATGGGTTAAATCATTCAAAAGAAAATTATGGCAAAACAACTTTATTTTATTTTTTATTTTACATTAAAAAGTATATCGATGAAAGGAAGAAAAAATTGATCATTAAATTTGTATGAGTTGGGAGAACAAATGAATGAATTTTTATTTCTATTTTAATTTAACTTTCTCTTTTTTTGTGGTATTTATAAATGGGGTTGTTACTGTTGGTGGGTAAAATTGTAGTGCAACTCAGTTGCTTTGTGTATATATGTGTGCTATGGAATGGATATGTGTGGCGCACGAAACAAACAATAAAATCGATGCATCGTTACCGAGCGATTCAATTCGCAAGACACATTGCACAATTTCACATACAATTTTACGGGAGAACGACCAGCGCTTCTATTTACTTCATGGGCCACCTAAATCCCTTGGAAATGCGGTGCGCGCGCCTTTTCACTCTCCCTCCCTGTTTACAATTTTTTTTTCTTTTGCTCTTGCTGTTGCTCACGCCGTTCGTGCGATGATACTGGCGTATATAGGCTGTATATTCAAGTGCAAGAAGAAGGAAATGGAGCAACAAGGTATTTGTTGAGAGGAAAAAAAAGTAGGGTAAATCTTTAGTACACTGTTTTGTTTCTCGCCAACTTTTCATTTTTCATTCTTCATTCAGCACGTTTTTCATCATTTTAATTCGATTATTTTTCGGTCAATTGATGGATGTTGCTAAACAATTGTGCGATTGTACAAATAATCAATGCAATTATTTGTGGATTTTAAATGTGTGTTTGTTGAAGAATTTTAATTTGTTTTCATGATTGCTACGAATGGGAATAATTTTAATCTACGATCAATATTCGGAATTGATATATTACGCATATACATTTGACATTGCGTTTGTGTAGATGTGTTCGTATAGATATATGTGTGGCACGCTTGCGCGCACAGTGTTACTGTTGGCCAATAAAGCAATCACATTAGAAGTGTGCGAGCGAAAGGGATGGATACATCCACAGGACTGCACAGTCTCCATTTCGCCAACTACCCAACCACTTTTCATATCCACATATATACAGAGTTACTATCCCGCAAACTCATTTCGGAGTCTTTCTCTCTCTGTATATCTCACTCTTTCCATCTACACCGTTTTCCCCACGTGAGTTCGATTAATGCCCAAAGTAATTAAATTTTAATCCGAGTCATCGATGCGCAGTGAATGAGGGGAAATCAGTTTGCATCGACAAACGATGGATGGTATGGTTGCATTTCCCCGTGAAATCGAAGCCCGGTTATGTCATTTCGATTAGGAACATAATGCAAATGTGTGTGTGTGTGTGTGTGTGTGTGTGTGTGTGTGTGTGTGTGTG